>ML099792.1:0-14802 GCA_003697995.1 Taxidea taxus jeffersonii | reverse complement strand
CTGCTTCCCTTCCTCTCTCTCTGCTTGCCTCTCTGCTTACTTGTGATTTCTGTCTGTCAAACAAATGAATAAAATCTTTAAAAAATAAAGATAAATGAAGTTTACCTTATCTAATGTAAGTATTGCTACTGCAGCTTTTTTGACATTCATTTGCATAATAGATATTTCTCCACCCCCCTCTCTTTCAGTGGACCGGTGTCTTTAGGTATAAAATGAGTCTCTCATAGGCAGCGTTGATTATTTTTTACCCATTCTTTAATTTATATCTTTTGATTGGAACATTTAGTCCATCAACATTCAAATTAATTATTCATAGCTATGTATTTTTTGTCATTTCATTATTTCTTTTGTGCTTGTTTCGGAAGGTCTTCTCTCATTTCTTCTTGTCCTTCCCTTTTTCATGGTTTGTTATTTTTCTTTAGTGATTTACTTAGATTTTTTTCTCTTTAACTTCGCATATTTATTGGTGTTTTTGTATATAAGCTTTTCTGCATACAGCAGTCTATATTATGTTGGTGCTCATTTAAGTTTGAATCCTTTCTTTATTCTTCTCCTTCCCACATTTTAGGTATGTTTTTGTATTTTCATCCTTCTATTTAGTCAGTTCCTTGAGTGATTTTTGAAATAAATATTTATTTTTATTATTTTTGTGTATCTTATATTTATACTGTCAATTTTTGGTCTCTCCTTTCTACTTAAAGAGTCTCATTTAATATGTCTTGCGGGGTTGGTTTAGTGGTCATGAACTCCTTTAATTTTTGTTTGTTTTGGAAGCTCTCTTTCTTATTCTATTCTGAATGATACCATTGTTGGATAGAATATTCTTGGCTACAGATTTTTCTCATTTAGGATTTTGAATATATCATGCCACTCCTTTCTGACTTGGAAAGTTTCTTCTGAATTATCCTCTGCTAGCCTTATGGGTTTTCCCTAGTAATTACTGTCTTCTCTTGCTGTATTTATTTTTTTTTTCTTTATCACTATATTGTGCAAATTTAATTATGATATCTCAGCTTGGATATTCTTTTTGTTGATTTTGACAGTACTTTTCTGTACATCCTGTATCTAGATATCTGTTTCCTTCCCCAGATTAAGGGGGTTTCAGCTATTATTTGTTCACATAAATTTCCTATGCTTATTCTCTCTTTTCTTCTTTTGGCAGTACTATAATGTGAGTGTTATCAGGGGCACCTGGGTGGCTCAGTCAGTTAAGTGTCTGCCTTTGGTTCAGGTCATGATCCTAGGGTCCTGGGATCCAACCCTACATCAGATTCCTTGCTCAGTGGGAGATTGCTTCTCTCTCTCCCTCTGTCTGCTGCTCTTTCTACTTGTGATCTATTTCTCTGTGTCAAATAAATAAAATCTTAAAGATATGGGTGTTATCACATTTGATGGAGTCACTGAGTTCTCTAAGTCTATTCTTATTTTGCATAATTACTTTCTCTCTTTTATTCAGCTTGATTACTTTTGATTGCCTTATTTTCTAGGTCATTAATTTATTCTGCTTCTTCTAGCCTGCTGTTCATCTCATCAAGTGTGTTTCTTATTTAATGTATTAAGCCCTTTATCTCTTCTTTTTTTTATCATTCTCAACTCTGTGCTAAATATCTCATTCATGTCTTCCACTCTTTCTCAAGTCCAGTGAGTATCCTATGGCAGTTGCTTTAGATTGTCTATCAGGCTTGTTAATGGTATCTATTTTGCTTATCTTTCTGGCATGGACTAGTTCTGTTCTTTTATTTGTGATAAATTTCTCTGTCTTCTCATTTTAAGTCCCTGTGCCTTTATCTGTGTGTAAAGAAAGTAAGCTATATCTCCTATTCTTCCACATAATATCCTTATAAAGAAGAGGTCCTGTAGTGTCCTGCCATGTAGTGTCTCCTGTTCTCCAGAGTCTGGCACTTTGAGGGGTATCTCCAGTGTTTGCTGCATGTGCTCTGTCATTTTGTTCTAGGCGTTTTATCTTTCAGACAAGTTGTCTGGCTCATTGCCTATTATTTTGCCCCTGGCCTGAATATTGCATACTTTAACAAGATGTGCACTGGTATGTTTGTGAAATGAGTCCTGTTGCCACTTCTCCCAGAACTGAGGGTCTGGAAAACTCCTGCATTGGGAGACCTGATGTGAACAAGGGCAATTTTTCTGGAGGAGTGTGTCTACTTCGGTGGGACTGAAGCAAGTGTGACTGGGAGGAGTGGTTCCATTGGAGTATGGGTAATAGGGCTTGGTGTAAACAAGCTATGTAGCAAGTGTTGGTTCTGAGCTGGATCCCACAGATAGCTCTGTGCATATATTGGGGGGAGGGAATGGCACTGACAAATTCCTTTGTTCCCAGAGGGGTGTCTCCATGAATGTTGCTTCTCTTTGGGTAAGCTCTGAAATGAGCAAATTACCTCCTTACTGTGTGCCTTGGGTGCTCTTCTGATTGCTATTTTCACACTGTTTGCCTACGGGAATGCTTGTCTGCCTTTTCTTCAAAAGCATCTGAATGCCCTCCTGGCTCTATCCTAGCAAAACCCACTGATCTTTAAAATTCCAGGGTTTAAGCCCTGCTGGTTACAAGAACTCATGAAATTTGGCCTTTCTTTCTTTTTAAGCCAATTTTTGTGGAAATTTGTTTTCCCTATGTGCTTCCCGTATATTATTCTGTCTCTTGATCTCTGTGACCATGGTTCTCTCCCAACTTCAGTAGCCATGACCTGTTTCTCTCCCAAACTGTATCTCTACACTTCCAACTTAACAACCCCAGCCACCATCATACAGCACGCTCAGTTGCCAGGTGTGGTTGATACAAAATACCCCTCCTAACTGCTACACTATGCCCAGTCATGAGCCCCAAGACACCCTCAAACACTTGGTCCAGCTGCACCTAGCCATTATCCCACTACACCCAGCCTTGTGCCACTGGTCACCCTGGCAACCTGTCCCCACCTGCTACAGTGCTCTGTGCAGTTTGGCATATGACTAGTAGTCCAAAGCCATTATTAAATATTTTATTTATTTATTTGGCAGAGAGAGAGAGATAAACCACATGAAAGAGAGAGAAAGCATGAACGGGGGAAGGCTAGAAGTAGAAACAGGCTCCCCACTGAACAGGGAGCTCAACATGTGGTTCAGTCCCAGGACCCCGAGATCATGATCTGAGCCAAAGTCAGACACTTAACCAACTGAGCCACCCAAGGACCCCCATTCAATTTTTTTCTAACATCACTGCCCTACTTTCAAGTTCCTCAGTGGGACACCTCATAGCTGGCCTGTCTGGGTTCCACTAACAGCAAAGAGAGCAAGCACAGCCCGCAATGGACAGAAAGCCAAGGAAGACAATTTCACTTTCCTTCAGAAAGGGCAAGTGACTCAGACACAAAAGCAGGACATAAGCAACTCTACTGAAGTTCCAGGATCTTGTGAAAGGGGACACTGCACTGCAGTGCATTCCAGGAGCTCCTCTTCATAAAGTCACTACTTTCAAGAGCAAAAGACAAAGTTGACTTTCTTAACACAGAGAAAAAGAAACAAAGAAGCAGACAAAATGATGACACAGAGCAATTTATCCCAAATTAAAGAAGAGGACATGGCCATAGCCAAAGATCTAAACAATACAGATATAAGTAATATGACTGATAGATCATTTAAAACAGTGATCATAAGGATACTCCCTGAGAGTAGAGAGTAGAAGAGAAGAGAGTAGAAGACATGAATGAGAACCTTAACACAGATATAAATAACAACATAGAGGAGAGTTCTCAATAAATAAAATGAGAAACATGCTGGATTTAATGAATAGCACGATGGAAGGAGAAATGGACAAATTAGTGACCTACGGGAAAGTGTAATGGAAAGTGATCCATTTTCCCTCTTTGAATAAGAGAAAAATATACACAAATTGAGACTAGACAAAGGGAACTCATTCACTCCAACAAATGTAATAACACTCATATTATAAGAGTCCCAGAAGAGGAAGAGAGAAAAGGGGGCAGAAAATTTATTTGAAGAAACAAAAGCTGAAAAATTCCCTAATCTGGGGAAGGAAGGAAACAGATATCTAGATCCAGGAGCCACAGAAAATTCCTATCAAAATCAACCAAGACAGACCAAAACCAGGACATTTTGTTATTAAATGTGCAAAGTATAGTGATAAGGGGGAAAAAAAATGTAAAGCAGAAAACAAAGAAAAAAATAGTAACGTTCAAAGGGAAACCCATAAGGCTAGCAGGTGATTTTTCAGCAGAAATTTTACAAGCCAAAAGAGAAAGCCATGATTATTTAAAGTTCTAAATAGTAAAACAGCAGCCAAGAGTACACTATCCAGCAAGGCTATCATTCAAACTAGAAGGAAGGATAAACAATTCCCAAGACAAACAAAAACTAAAGGAGTCCATGACCACTAAACCAGCTATGGCAGAAATATTAAAAGGGACTCTAGTGGATAGCAGATAACAAAATTGACAATATAAAGGTAAGAAACACAAAAGCAATAAAAATAAAAATTTGTGTAAAAAACAAAGAACTCACAAAATAGAAAGATATAAAATATAATAACATATACATGAAATGTGGGGAGGAGAGGAGAAAATAAAGGGCTCAAACTTAAACCACCATCAACTTAATATAGACTACTCCATTCAGAAGTTACATACAAACCTAATGGTAACCATATAACAAAAAACACTAATAAACATGTGAATAATAAAGAGAAAGAAATCTAAATATGCCACTAAAGAAAATCAGCAAAACATGCAAGAAGGAAAGATAAGAAAGGATCAGAGAAAATCTTCAGAAACAACCCCAAAGCAAGTAATAAAATGGAAATAAATATATATGTACCAATAATTACTTTAATATACGTAAACTAAAAACACCAATCAAAAGATATAGGGTGACAGAATAAAGAAACAAGATCCATATATATGTTCCTCACAAGTGATTCATTTTAGGCCTAATGACACCTGGAGATTGAAAATGAGGGGACAGAGAAATATTTATCATGTAAATGGATGTCCAAAGAATGCTGGAGTAGCAATATTTACACCAAACAAGATAGGCTTTAAATAAAGTCTAGAGACAAAGAAGGACACCACATAATCATAAAGAGGACAATCCAACAAGATATAATAATTGTAAATGTTTATGCCCCCAACTTAGAAGCATTCAAATATATGGAACACTTAATAACAAACATAAAGGAACGACCTGATAATAATACAATAATAGCAGGGGACTTTAACACCACACTTGCATCAATGGACAGATAGATCATCTAAATAGAAAATCAAAAATAAATAATGACATGAGATGAAACAGTGGACCAGATGGACTTATCAGAGACATTCAGAACATGCCATCTTAATACAGCAGAATACAAATTATTTTCAAGGGCACATGGAACATTTCACAGAACAAATCATATATTTTGATTTGACCAGCCTCAACAAATTCAGGAAGATTGTAGTCATACTACACATCTTTTCAGACTGTAATACTATGAAACTAGAAGTCAAACAAACAATCTAGAGACACCAAAAATATATGGAGGTTAAATAACATGCTACTAAACAATGAATTCCTCAAGCAGGAAGTAAAAGAAGAAATGAAAAAATAAGTGGAAACAGATGAAAATGAAACACAATGTGCCATGACCTCTGGGAAGCAAGAAAAACAGTTCAAAGAGGGAAGTTTATAACAATACAAGCTTATCTTGGGACGTCTGGGTGGCTCAGTGGTTTAAAGCCTCTGCCTTTGGCTCAGGTCATGATTCCAGGGTCCTGGTATTGAGCCCCACATCAGGCTCTCTGCTTAGTGGGTAGCCTGCTTCCTCCTCCTCCTCTCTCTCTCTCTCTGCCTGCCTCTCTGCCTACTTGTGATCTCCATCTGTCAAATAAATAAATAAAATCTTTAAAAAATTGTCAAATTGTTCATTTAAATATGTACAGTTTATTGCACTTCAATTATACATAAAGTTGAACTTTAGTGTATTTTTTTATTTCTGGTCAGTGGTAATAGAAAATATATATCTACCCATTCTAACTAATGTAGCAAATTTAACAGAATTGGAGACTTTATCTTTGTATGTCTGAAATTTCTTTTTAAGCTAATAAAATCATAGGCTGTGGGCAACAAGAATGAGCAATTTGAAGTTTTTTTTTTTTTTTCATATTGATTAAGAACATTTTGCAAAAGTAAAATGGTAGTGGGGCATTTAGACACCAAATGTTTAACACGATAGATGCTCTGTTAAGGAGAAATATATGCTCACATTGTTCTTGTTTTAAGAAAGCTGGAAATAGACATCAAAGGAATTGCATCATGGATATAAATACTTGTCTTTTTTTTTACAGTTTTATGGCTACTTAAGACAAAGTTCTTTCAAAAAAAGTACTTTAATTATTGTATCAGCTTCACTGGAAAAGAAAAAATGCATCACATCTAGTCAAATGATATATAAGATAATAAAGATAACCTATATTTATACATGCCCTCTGTTCAGGTTTTTCACAGCAGTGAGATTGAAAAGACTGAAGCAAGGCAAACGTTGTTTATACCTCCCAAATTCAGGATATTTGACTCCTAAAAGATGTTGTGTTTTAGTGCTGAATCATATTGTTAGGTTTATTAGAATGTACCATAAAATATGCTTCAAAATAACCTGGAACTAAATGGAAACATACAAGTGAATAAATGAAATAAAATTGGTGATTAGTAAGTGTTTCTGCCAGATGATGAGTATGGGGGCTTTATCCTGTCATTACACTTGTGGATAGGCTTGAAACTTTCATAATACAAAGAAAGAAAACAAACAAATAAATTTTAAAAAAGAAAGAAAAAGAAGAGAGACAGAAAAGCTGGTGGAGTAGTACAGGGTCCTTTTCAATCAGTCCTTGAATTTAGTTGAATATCTACCAAACCATTCTGAACACCCACAAAATCAGCCTGAGATATAAGAAAGCATATCTAGATCTCTACAAACAGAAAACCTCTGATGGTCTCAAGGTATGAAGCAGGGAGCCCGATTCTCACTGCAGATACTAGAAGATAAACAGAAAGGGGAATGAGCTGCCATAAGCTGGCTATAAGAAGGTGATATAACATGGGAGGGCAAAAACATCTCACACTGGGGACCAGGCACAGAGTCGTGGACTAGTAGTGGCAGAGAAATGACTTCAGTAAAGCCTCCAGACATGATCCAGCAGTGGCTGGTGATTTTAGAAGCACCAAGGGCAGAGACTAGTCTGGTCCTGGATTCCACTTCTGGGAGTGTTACTGCGGGGTGAACTGAGGAGGCTGTATTTTTTAGCAGCACAGACAGAATTGGAGACATTGTGCCTGGAGAGGTCAGTGAAGAGCAAACTGTGATTTCTCTGTTCAGAGACAGACGTTTGGATGCAGTCACTTCTGCTCTGACATGGGAACCTGCCAGGGAAAGCAGCCAGAGAATAAAAACTGGGAAACAAACAAACAAACAAAAAATGGGTTTTCATTGAGCCCACCACCCCCCAGCAGGGGGCAAGGCAACTCTACCCAATCAGGGTTGCCTGAGTAACAGAGTGGCAGGGCCCTCCCCCAGAAGAGAGGCTGGAAGAACAAGAGCCCGAAAACCCTAAGGGACCTGTAAAACAGGTGAATCGTGCTTGGATTTTGGTTAATACTCTGGATTCTCTCCATTCCCTCAAGCATTCCCCAACAGAATAGCTAAGAGGAGGAACCTCCAACAAAGAAAAGAATCAGCCACGGTGACCTCTTCCACAGACATAATGGATATAGATATAGGCAAAATGGCAGAAATAGACTTCAGAGTAACAATTATGAAGATGATATCTAGGGTTAAGAAAATATTAGCGACAATATAGAATCTCTAAGGGCAAAAACGTGATCTAATCAGACCGAATTTAAAAATGCTATGAATGAAATGTTATCTAAACTGGATTCTCTGACTGCCAGGGTAAAAGAGGTAGAAAAATGAATTAGAGAGTCAGAAGATAAGATGATAGAAAAGAAGGAAACTAAGTAGGTCTGGGGAAAAAATGGCTTAGAGCCCAAGAAATCATATTGAGAGAGTTTAGTGACACCATGAAACATTCCAGTGTCAGAATTACTGGGATCCCTGAAGGGGTGAAGAGAGAGAGTGAGAGGTCTAGGAGATATATTTAAATAAACTGTAGCTGAGAATTTCCCTAACCTGGGGAAGGACACAAACATTCATGTCCAAGAGGCAAAAAGGACCTCTTCAAAGATTAGTGGGAACAGACCAACATCACAGCATATAATAGTAAAATTTGCAAACCTTAGATCGAAGGAAACAATCTTGAAAGTGGTGAAGGAAAAGAGATCTCTTACATTCAGTGAGGGGAACATCATAATAATGTCAGACCTGTCCACAGAGACCTGGCAAGCCAGGAAGGGCTGGCAAGACATATTCTGGGAAGAACTAAATGAGAAGAACATGCAGCCAAGGATATTTTATTCAGCAAGATTGTCATTCATAATGGATGGAGAGACAAGGAAATTCCAAAACCAGCAGAAACTGAAAGAATGTGACCACCAACCCAGCTGTGCAATAAATATTAAAGGGGGGGGTCTGTAAAAAGAGAAAGATCCCAAGAGTGATATAGAACAGTTATTTACAGATATCATCTATAGAAAAAAGGACTTCACAGGCAACATGGTGACAATAAAAGCATATCTTTCAATAATCACTCTCAATGTGAGTGGCCTAAATGCTCCCATGAAATGGCACAGAGTTGCAGATTGGATAAACAGACATGACCCATCCATATGGTGTCTACAAGAGACTTATTTTGAACCTAAATATACATCCCGACTGAGAGTTAAGGGATGGGGATGGGGAACTATTACTTCACACGAATGGACCTAAAGGAAAGAAAGAAAGAAAGAGAGAAAGAAAGAAAGAAAGAAAGAAAGAAAGAAAGAAAGAAAGAAGAAAAATCCTGAATACACAAGCTAACTTTATACCTTAAAGAACTAGAGAAAGAACAACAAGTAAAGCCTATGCCAAGCAGGATAAGATATATAATAAAGACTAGAACAGAGATCGATAAGTTAGAAGCCAGAAAAAATAGTAGAACACATCAAGGAAACTAGATGCTGGTTCTTTGAAAGAATTAATAAGATGGATAAACCACAGGTCAGACTTACCCAAAAAAGAAGAGAAAGGACCAAAATTAATACAATTATGAGTGAAAGGGTAAAGATCATGACTAACACCAAGGAAATAGGAACAATTATTAGAAATCATTATCCACAACTATATGCCAATAAATTAAGCAACCTGGAAGAAATGGATGCCTTCGTAGGAAACTATAAACTGGCAAACTGAAAGAGGAAGAAATTGACAATCCGAATAGACCAATAACCAGTAACAAAATTGAAGCAGTGATCAAAAAAACTCTCTCAAAACAAGAATCCAGTACCTCTTGGATTCCTAGGGGGAATTCTATCAAATATTTAAAGAAGAAATAATGCCTATTCTCTTGAAGCTGTTTCAAAAAATAGGAACAAAAGGAAACTTCCAAACTCATTCTATGAGGCCAGCATTACCTTAATCGCAAAACCAGGCAAAGACTCCCTCAAAAAGAAATACAGACTAATATCCCTGATGAATATGGATGCCAAAATTCTCAACAAGATCCCAGCTGATAGGATCCAACAGTACATTAAAAGGATCATCTATCACCACTAGGTGGAATTTATTCCTGGGATACAAAGACAGTTTAACATTTGCAAATCATTCAAAGTGACAGAACACATTAATAAAATAGAAATAAGAACCATATGATCCTCTCAATTGATGCAGAAAAAGCATTTGACAAAATATAGCATCATTTTCTGATTAAAACCCTTCAGAGTGTAGGGATAGAGGGAACATTCCTCAATTTCATAAAAACTGTCTATGAAAAACCCACAGTGAATATTGTTCTCATGGTGGAAATAACTCAGGAACACAACAAGGGTGTCCATTCTCACCACTATTGTTCAACACAGTACTAGAGGTCCTAGCATCAGCAATCAGACAACAACAACAACAACAAAAAAAAATAGAATGTATTCAAATAGGCAAAGAAGAAATCAAACTCTCTTTATGATGATGAAACTTTCTGTGGAAAATCAAAAAGACTCCACCTCCAAATCACTAGGACTCATACAACAATTCGGTAATGTGGCAGGATCCAAAATCAATGCACAGAGATCAATTACTCTAACAATATAACCGTAGAAAGATAAACTAGGGAATATATTCCATTTACAATAGCACCAAAAACCATAAGATATCTTGGAATAAGCCTAACCAAAGAGGTAAATGATCTATACTCTAGAAACTAAGGAACACTTATGAAAGAAATTGAAGAAGACACAAAGAGATGGGAAAACATTCCATACTCATTGTTTGGAAGAACACACATTGTTAAAATATCTATGCTGTCCAGAGCAGTCTATACTTTCAATAGCTTCCCAATCAAAATACTGACGGCATTTTTTGAAGTGCTTGAAAAAAACAATCCTAAAATTTGTATGGAATGATAAAAGACTCCAAATCTCCAAGAAAATGTTGAAAAAGAAAAATCAAAGCAGGGGGCATCATGTTGTTTCATTTTAAGCTGTTACAAAGCTGTGATCACCAAGACAGCATGGTACTGGCACAAAAACAGACACATAGACCACTGGAACAGAGTAGAAAGTCCAAATATGGACCCTCAACTCTATGGTCGAATAATCTTTGACAAAGCAGGGAAAAATATCCAGTGGAAAAAAGACAGTCTCTTCAATAAGTGGTGCTGGTAAAATTGGACAGCTATGTATAGAAGAATGAAACTCAACCATTCTCTTACACTGTGCACGAAGATAAACTTGCAATGGATAAAATACCTCAATGTGAGGCAGAAATCTATCAAAATTCTAGAGGAGAACATAGAAAGTAAACTCTTTGACATCAGTCACAGCAAACTCTTATAAGATATGTCTCCAAAGGCAAAGGAAACAAAAGCAAAAATGAGCTTTTGGGACTTCATCAAGATCAAAAGCTTCTGCACAGCAAAGGGAACAGTCAGCAAAACAAAGAGGCAACCCACAGAATGGGAGAAGATATTTGAAAATGACAGTTCAGACAAAGGGCCGATATCCAAGATCTATAAAGAACTCCCCAACAAATATTTCTTAAATGGATATGTGATGTACACAGCTGGAGGTGGAGGTGTGGTTTACTTGGGATAGCCCTGACTGAAAACAAGTTTATTTGTTAAACATGGCTTCATTCCCCAACAATGCAATTCCAAATGAATGGAGAAGGGGATGAGGTGAGAACAGGGTGCCATAAATACAACCAGTAAGATGGTGCTCTACTTAAAGAGAATTTTTAAGCAACCAAGTAGACCAAATGTCAGTCTGTTTTTATTATTAACATATGCCAGCATTTCTAAACACTATCAGTGATAAAATACTCCCCCTGCCATGGTTGGCTGTTCTCATGGTCCCTCCCACCTTGATATCTCACTGATTTTCCACCCTATGTTTCTTGCCTTCTAATTAAATTAGAAAAGTGCTTAAAATCATAGAAACAAAACCCTGATTACTGTGTAATTTGCTAGCTATGTGACCTTGGGAAATTAATTTAACATCTTTGTGAGTATATTGATAGCATCAACTTCATAGAGATGTGGTGAGAAATTAATGGGTTGATTTTTAATTCTGCTTATAAACAATGCCTGACACATAATAAGCTTAATATTTTATCTATTATTATTATTATTATTATTATTATTATTTATTTGTTTGTTTGGGGATTTGATTTTTACTTTTTTGAAGGGATACAATACTAAGGCTTTGTTAATTTGAAATTTGAATTTTTTTTTTTACATTTGCATTGTTTCTGGATATAACTCAAGCTTAAAATTGAAGAAATTGATTTCTCTTATATATTTTCCTAAATGTATAAAAACAGAAACCAATCCTGAGACTGATTTTACAGAGAATCTTTAGTTGTGAGTGGAAGAATGTTATCTGAGTATTGTCTACTATATGTAAGGTAGTATGAGTTGGTACCTAAGTATTAGATGTTTTCTTTATCCTTACAATCTAGTGGGTGAGAATGAATCACGTTAAGACCTGTATAAACAAAAAGTGAGGGGCGCCTGGATGGCTCAGTGGGTTAAAGCCTCTACCTTCAGCCCAGGTCATGATCCCAGCGTCCTGGGATTGAGCCCCACATTGGGCTCTCTGCTCAGCAGGGAGCCTACTTCTCTTCCTCTCTCTCTGCCTGCCTCTCTGCCTACTTGTGATCTCTGCCTATCAAATAAATAAAATCTTTAAAAACAAACAAACAAACAGACAAACAAAAACACAAAATGAGTCTTCCACTTGATCATAGAAGACAGGGTTAATTAATCACAGCATTATTTTTCAATATTAATGGCTTCACAACCCTTCTGAATGTAAGATCTCAAATAGCAATCACCTATACATGGAAGTTTATAGTTAAGATGAAACGTATTTATCACCAGGAGTCAAAATGGTACCTGTTAAATGAATAATCTGGGCAGCAGAAAATTATATAAAGGGATCAAAGAATAAAATCTTTGAGAAGGTGTGACCTCTAATTATACTTAGGAATGAGGAAATTTTTTAATTCAAATTTTAGTTACTGTAAAGTGCAATATTGATTTCTGGAGTAGAATGCATTGACTCATCACTTACATAAGACACCCAGTGCTCATCACAAGTTCCCTTTTCAATACCCACCACCCATCTAGTCCATCTCCAACCATCTCTATTCATTAACCCTGAGTTTGTTCTCTATTGCTAAGAATCTCTTATGGTTTGTTTCCCTCTCTTCTTTTTTTCTGACCTTCCCAAAATATTCATCTGTTTTCTTTCTTAAATTCCACGTATGAGTGAGATGATGTGGTATTTGTATATCTCTAACTGACTTACTTCATTTAACATAATACACTCTAGCTTCATCCACATCTTTGCAAATGGCAAGATCTCATTCTTTTTGATGGCTGAGTAATATTTCATTATGATATGTATATATACACTGTATTTTCTTTATCCATTTATCAGTCAATGGACATTTGGGCTCTCTTCATATTTTAGTTCCTGTAAACATCAGCGTGCATGTACACCTTCTAATCTGTATTCTTGTATGCTTTGGAAAATACCTATTAGGGCAATTGCTGGATCATAAGGTAGTTCTATTTTTTTTTTTTTTATGTTTTTGAGGAACCTCCATACTGTTTTTCAGAATAGCTGCAACAGTTTGCATTACCACCAACAGTGCAAGAGGGTTCCCTCCCCCCATCAACACTTGTTTCTTGGGTCATTAATTTTAGCCATTCTGGAAGGTTTTTGGAGGTATCTCATGTTGGTCTTGACTTGTATATCTTTGATGATGAGTGATGTTGAGCATCTTTTCATTTATCTTGTAGCCATTGTATGTCTTCATCGGGAAAATGTTTATTCAAGTATTCTGCCCATTTCTTCACTGGGTTATTTCATTTTTTCTTTCTGTCTTTTTTTTTGGGGTGGGTGTTGAGTTTGATAAGTTCTTTATAGATTTTGGATACTAAACCTTTCTTAAATATGTCATTTGTAAATATCTTCTTTGACTCCACAAGCTGCCTTTTGATTTGTTAATTGTTTCTTTTACTGTGCAGAAACTTTTCAATTTGATAAAGCTCCAGTAGTTAGTTTATTTTTGCTTTTATTTCCCCTGCCTCCAGCAACATGTCTAGTAAACAAATTTATTGCTGAGGTGAAAGAGGTTGCTGCCTGTATTCTCCTCTAGGATTTTGATGGTTTCTAGTCTCACGTTTGGGTTTTTTATATATTTTGAACTTAAGGAATGAATAATATGATTTTTAAATTTATTAAATTTATTTTTTATTTAAACATATAATGTAACCACACCACCCTCTCCCAACCCCCCTCCCCCCCATGCCCCTCAGTTTGTTTTATGACATTAAGAGTCTCTTTTGGTTTGTCTTCCTCCCAATCTCATCTTGTTTCATTTACTCTTTTCCTACCCCCTCAGCCCCCACCCCCATTGCATCTCCACTTCCGCATATCAGGGAGATCATATGATAGTTGTCTTTCTCCAATTGACTTATTTCACTAAGCATAATACCCTCTAGTTCCATCCACGTCATCGCAAATGGTAAGATTTCATTTCTTTTGATGGCTGCATAGTATTCCATTGTATATGTATACCACTTCTTCTTTATCCATTCATCTGTTGATGGACATCTAGGTTCTTTCCATAACTTGGCTATTGTGGACATTGCTGCTATAAACATTGGGGTACATGTGCCCGTTCGGATCACTACGTTTGTATCTTTAGGGTAAATACCCAGTAGTGCAATTGCTGGGTCATAAGGTAGCTCTATTTTCAATTTTTTAAGGAACCTCCATGCTGTTTTCCAGAGTGGTTGCACCAGCTTGCATTCCCACCAACAGTATAGGAGGGTTCCCCTTTCTCCACATCCTCGCCAGCATCTGTCATTTCCTGACTTATGCATTTTAGCCATTCTGACTGGTGTGAGGTGGTATCGCATTGTGGTTTTGATTTGTATTTCCCTGATGCCCAGTGATGTGGAGCACTTTTTCATGTGTCTGTTGGCCATCTGGATGTCTTCTTTGCAGAAATGTCTGTTCATGTCCTCTGCCCATTTCTTGATTGGATTATTTGTTCTTTGGGTGTTGAGTTTGCTAAGCTCTTTATAGATTTTGGATACTAGCCCTTTATCTGATCTGTCATTTGCAAATATCTTCTCCCATTCTGTCAGTTGTCTTTTG
>RCUC01121363.1:0-21886 GCA_003697995.1 Taxidea taxus jeffersonii | reverse complement strand
CTTAAAATTAGTTTCAGCCTAGTATGTTGGCTTAGAGTTTATCAATATTTG
The DNA here is from genome assembly GCA_003697995.1 of Taxidea taxus jeffersonii. NCBI lineage: Eukaryota > Metazoa > Chordata > Mammalia > Carnivora > Mustelidae > Taxidea > Taxidea taxus. Next base: position 21,835 of record RCUC01121363.1, on the reverse strand, counting down.
AAGATGCAACATAAATTAGTGAAGTTTAAATGGCTTTAGGAAGATACATAAATAAACATATCTGAGTATTCCATGAAATTTTATCAATATTCTCCTCACTATTAGAAGACCCAACTGTTAAATGGCTGGCTGCCTTGTCAGATTCTTTTAGCTCTGATATTCTATGACTAACACTCATCCAGACTCAGTAGGTCACTGCTGGCTCTGATCTGTGTCCTAGAGTATGCCAGCTTGTGCATCATGTTCATGACAGTGTCTCGTGCTCAGTGCCCTGGTGCTGTCCATGTCCTTAGACACTGAACGGAGAGAGAAGAGCCATCTCTGAGGGCGTTTGAGCTGTCCTGGTAAAGGACGTGGACTTTAGTCATAACCCCACAGATCCATTTCATAATGGGCACTAGTCATTCATGCCATGTCCTTGCAGCCCTGGAGAATGAATATACTTTAATTGTGCTACTCATTGTGAATAAAGAACTTATCTCCTGAAAGGACGACGGCGACTACTACTACTACTGCTACTACTACTACTTCTTTTTCTCCTCCTCCTCCTCCTCCTTTTCTTCTTCTTCTTCTTCCTCTTCTTCCTTTTCTTCTTCTTTTTTTGATACATTCAGTCAGAATAAGGAAGGAAGTGATGAATTATTTTCTTTTATGTTTACATTTTTGGTAAATAGAAGATTTAAGAACTAATCTTTATTTGTGTTATTGAACTTCAAGTGTAACGTATTCCTTGGTTTAAAAAAACCTTTAATAAAAATGGAAACTAATCTGTATCTTGTCTTTACTTACCATCAGTTTTTAAAACCTGATTGAAGAACACAAGCCATGTGCACTATCTGGGGAATTGTTAGCAGCACTATTTGTGTTAATTGTGAAATAATTTTGATTTCTACTTTAATGGACTAGAATTGTCCTACTTAAAAAATGGAGATAGGTTTTATGTAAAGCTGTAGGGGTAGCCCTCCTCAAAGAGTTGTGTAGAAAAGAGAGGAGTCTGAAACCATTCAGGGAAAGCTCCTCTGGCTGCAGATTATCCCAGTCCCTTTTGTTTATGCTGGGGGCCACGAGTCCCATTGCATGAACACCCTGGCACATTCATGTACCATACTCCGTGCAGTTACAACAAGTAGATTGTGGCAGTACTCTTGAGGTGTGAACCTTCTTCATCACCTGAATGTAGTTTGAGAAAGGATATCCTGGGCATGCCTTCATGTGCACTTGAAGGCATTCTGCCCTGTGGCATGAATCCAAGCACTTTGTGACTCAGTTGCTGAGCTGAGATCCTTGTGGAAAATTGTAATAATAATATTTAGATTTTTAAAGTTTTAAGTAGTTCATAAAGGTAGCTAAAACTATATATAATAAATTACTTCAAGTAGTTGAATTAAGCCAATATTATTTGCATAGCATACTGAAGATCAAACTACCTCTTATATATTACACTGTTTACCTTCTAGTATGTTCATCAAATATAGTTTATTTAGTAGGCATTATCCATAAGCTGTCTTTTATCTACAGCCTCTCTGATAGATTTGCCGAAACAGAGGGGTTTATTTAAATCAGCTTTGTTAAACGTTTGCCCAGAAGTTCATTTGTTAACATTTAAATTAAATTGGACATATTTGGAGATGGTAGTCCAAATATGTGCTCTGACGTTCCAGTAGATACCCACTACATTTCCCATTCTATATGTATAGAAATGGGTATTTTTCTGCCTGCAGACATTAGTATATCTTAGGTTCAATGTCACTAATAGTTGTTTTTTTTTTTTTCAATTTAGAAACAGTGACTCAATAACTTTCTGACATTGTCGCATTTGGAAATACTCAAATCACAGTATCTGAACACCTCCTGGCTTTTTCTCCCTCACCCCTAGTGACATTTCAAAAAGGCCACAATCAATTTGGGAGAGATTTTTACATGGGTTCACACCTACGGTCGTTCATGAATGTGTATACAGTGAAGGTTTTGATGTATTTGGCTGAGGTGATGAAAATTTAATGTGAAATAACCACGAAGAATAGAGTTGGCTCTATTTTCATACACCACACCACAGTTTGCCACCCCAGTCTCCAGAGTCTTAAATCTTAAACAGGTTATGCCACTATTCTAAAGTGATTGGTGGGGGAGGGGGGGGCACGATGGGTAGCTCAGTCAGTTAAGCATCTCTTTTTCTTTTTTTTTTTTTTACTTTTCATTTTTAAAGTTAGCGCACCCAACATGGAGCCTAACACAGGGTTCAAACTCACAACCCTGAGGTTAAGACCTGAGCTGAAGGGACGCCTGGGTGGCTCAGTGGGTTAAGCCGCTGCCTTCGGCTCGGGTCATGATCCCAGGGTCCTGGGATCGAGCCCCGCATCGGGCTCTCTGCTCAGCAAGGAGCCTGCTTCTCCCCTCCCCTCTCTGCCTGCCTCTCTGCCTACTTGTGTGATCTCTGTCTGTCAAATAAATAAATAAAATCTTAAAAAAAAAAAAGACCTGAGCTGAAATCAAGGGTTTGATGCTTAACTAACTGAGCCACCCAGGTGCCCCAAGCACCCAATTCTTAATCTTGGGTCAGGTCTTTTTTTTTTTTTTTTTTAGAAACAGACTTTTTTTTTTTTTTTAAGATTTTATTTATTTATTAGTTAGAGAGAGAGCGAGCACAGGCAGACAGAGAGGCAGGCAGAGGCAGAGGGAGAAGCAGGCTCTCTGCCAAGCAAGGAGCCGGATGTGGGACTCCATCCCAGGACTCTGGGATCATGACCTCAGCGGAAGGCAGCCGCTTAACCAACTGAGCCACCCAGGCGTCCCTTGGGTCAGGTCTTAATCTCAGGCTCATGAGGCCCAGTTTGGAGCCTGCTAAAAAAAAATAAATGAAATTATTGGGTAGTTGTGAAGTTTCATGCTTGTTATTAAGTAAATCTGTAAAATCTGGGTTTCTGATAATAGGTTTGACAAAGGAGTGAGAGGGAGCCAGTTAAGTGCTATTTAGATGCTAAATAACCCTTAGGGGTAAGTATCTTCACAGTGGGGGCAAAATAAAGAAGTGAAATGTCTGAAGCTAGTCAGTGGAGTTAGTGGTTTGCCCCACTGGGATTTTGCCCCAGAACCCCTGCACCAGCACTGTGCACCATGCTGTATGTCCATAGATGGGGGTTTTCTCTGGTTTTGCCTCATTTTTCCTCTCACTCCACTTGAGCCTGTAGTCATGCCTCCTGCTTTCCCATCACCAGTTCAAAACAGCCCCATTTCCTCAAGTGTATGTATGTATTTATTTGGTGGCATCATTGCTTGGGAGTGGTGTGGGGGATCCTATCCATTATTTCTCAAAGACTGATACAGAGAGAGGGAGCCAGCAACCCTCACTAATTTACTAATCTGATAGAAACCAGACTCCAATGCCCCTTCAGTCTGATCCTGCTGTTTTATCATTTCCATACCACCGTTCAGTTTCCAGGTCGGGAATGGCAGTGTCTGGTGTGGCTGCCTGTGCACCATGGCCCAGGAGGCATGGTAGTGAAAATGGGCAGACTGGAGTCTCCGGAGCTGAGGAACACAGCAGGTCAACTCCAGGATGAGTAGGTACCACCTGGCTGTGGCTGTCAGATGCTCAATAAGCCAAAGGCGTAGATACGGAAATCATTTAGGCCAGAGGCAGAAACAGTGAAGGTGCATCTATACAGAGAGGGAAAAGAAGTCCTGGAATTAGTCAAAGATTAAGCTAACAGGACCAGAGAAAACAAGTGAATGTGGAATGACCAGACTACATTCTGTTGGACTGGGGAGGGGCTGCCTTTTGTTCTGGACTCCCAGGTTTAAGGGCACTGAGAGTGCTTCCTGATACCTAAGCACAGTGGAGATACTGAATCTAGTGATTTAATTTTGGAATAGTCTTTGTTGGGTACTTACTCTATTCAACATGTATGTGGCATCAACACTGTCAGGCGCCCTACTGGCCTTCCCATGGTCCACAAGAAACCCACAGACATGGTGTCTCCTGGAGCCAGGGAAGGATGGGGACAATTGAACAAGCATTTACAGTAAAGTATATACTTGAAGATGGAGAGATAAAATGTATAGCATGGGAAATAGTGGAGAGAACAAGGCTGAAGATCCAAGAGGCTGAGATGCCCAATAAAGTTAGGCTCTGAGAAGATAGAAGCTGGGAGCAGAGCATGGGGAATGGAGCACCTCATCCACTGTAAGCAAGCCTGCTTCAGATTCTCTCTCCCTCTTCTTCTGCCCCCCCCCTAAAAAAATTGTAGCTCAAAAAAATTTTATCTTTCTCTCAATGGAGTTAATAGCATCCATTCTAAAGTAGGAAAAATGTTCATTAAAGATTTATCAGTCAGGGTTCAGTTACAAGAAGCAGAAACCACTTTTTTAAGCTGTGAGTGATTTATTATAGGAACAAGGTGTTTATAGGACACTTGGAAGAGCTGGAGAAAGGGGCTCTGTGGTAGTTCTGTAAGAATGTCTTCCAGAACAATCTTGGAGAACTTGGCTCCATTGGAGCTGCTGCTGTCTCTTCCACAAGAAAGGGAAGGTAGAGAGTCAGGAAACTGCTCCGTCAGCTGTAGTGACTTTGCCCTGCTTGCCATGCACAATGCTGGTGACGAGGTCCTAGAGCAATGCAGAACACCCCACGTCTCCATGATAAATTTCTTGCAGAAAATTGGCCAAGCATTCGAAGTGACTGCCTTCCCAGCCCTACAGGAGTGAATCTAGACAATGAATCTAATCCATACACAGAACTTCACTATATGTCCATCACAAAAGGAATTCAGGTCAAAACCACAGAAAAGAGCTTTCCATCCAGTAGCCAAATTAACATTGTGAGGGTTTTGTGCATTCAGAAATTTGTATGCAAATATAGTCTACAAGCCTATGTAAATAAGGGCATAGTGATTAATGGTTATACTTGGAAGCATTATTTTCTTTAGAGGGCGGGAAGGGGCAGGGGGAGAGGGTGAGAGAGAATCTTTTTTTTTTTTTTAAGAGTTATTTATTTAACAGACAAAGATCACAGAGAAGCAGGCAGAGAGAGGAGGAAGCAGGCTCCGTGCTGAGCAGAGAGCCCGACGCGGGGCTCGATCCCAGGACCCTGGGATCATGACCCGAGCCGAAGGCAGAGGCCTTACCCACTGAGCCACCCAGGTGCCCCAAGGGTGAGAGAGAATCTTAAGCAGGCTCCGCATTCAGCACAGGGCCTGACACGGGACTTAATCTCATGACCCTGAGATCATGACCTGAGCTGAAATCAAGAGTCAGGTGCTTAACCAACTGTGTCACCCAGGTGCCTTTAGAGGCATTATTAGAACAGAGGCAGGGAGCAGGCCCTTACTCCCCCCATCAGCCCACACTTGCCAAATTCAATTCTGTCTCAAGTCTCAGCCCAGGCCTCACCTGTTGCAGAAAGCCTTTCCCTGGCCTTTCGACCTCCACATCTTAGTGTGCGATGAAGACTTCTCTGCTCCCATGCTGGATGGTAATTACATGTCTGGGAGTTTGTCTTCCTCTTTGTGCTGTGAGCAACACTGAAGGCAGGTACCTTTTCTTATTTTCCCCAGCATATGGAGAGGTGGTTAATAAATGTAAAATAGAAAATAATTCTTTATCTCTATGACTGTAAAGAAAGATTTGTTTTTTCCATCTATCTATGGTTCCTGGCAGAGGTGGAACCAGTATGTCCCAGCTCTTGGGGGAGATCTGGTGCTGAAATAACCCATCTTTGGTCAAGGTGCACTTTTGTCTACTGATTCTATAAAATATGCATTGGTTTTCCCATCACTCAGTATTTAAAAGACAACTCTCCTTAGTGTTCTGCATACCCCCTGCATACTCCTTAGTGTTCTGCATCATGGAAACAGATCACAAATATTTGCTGGTGGTGAAACCTCTCCCCAACATGATTTCCATAAAAATGAAAAAGTGACTACAGACTACAGATTAAATTTTCCATTAAGTGAGTCTCCTTCCTACACTGGCTGAAATTCAGCCCAGGCTTCACAGCTAAGCCAAACACTCCCACCAAGGGACACAACTGTGGTCTTCTTACCCCATCCAGAGACTCTGTTCCCATTAGGACCTTTCTCCTCTGGCAGGAGTCATCCTTTTTGAACACAAAGTATTCAGCCAGAACCCCACGTTGCACACCACCCTGCAACACCACTATCCCCAAACTGTGTGAAGTGATAATGATGTCAGTTATACCACAGCTCTCCGGGAAAGTGGAAAGAAGCACTGGATCCCTGGAGAATACATTGGCAAAAATGAGTCCCAACAGAGGGCTGCTTTGGCTATCTGTGAATCCAGTCCCCACGGCCTCAATATTCTAGAAACCACCCTGGCAGAAAAGATAAGAAGGGAGAGGGGAGAAAAAAACCAGGAGGGTGAAGAAATAGAAGACAAGAAGAACAACGTAAGAGCTATGGGTAAGAATTTCAGTGGATTCTTCTCAGGAGAGAAGGGGCAAGTGTGTAGAGTGATGGCTTAAAGCATTGGTGGTTTCAGGGAAGTTCTCAAAAGCACTTCTGGTCACAAATGGACCCAAGATTTTACAAATCTCGAGCCTAACTTTGCTATTTCCTTAAAAAAAAAAAAAAAAAGAGGCAGTACATATCTCCTCTATTGAACAGAGGCATTTATCCATTTTTTCAAAAGTTTTTTTATTTATTTGAGAGAGAGCACAAGAAAGAGCACAAGTGGAGGATAAAGGCAGAGAGAGAAAGGGAGAAGCAGATTCCCTACTGAGGAGGGAGCCCAATGTGGAGCTTGATCCCAAGACCCCAGGATCATGACCTGCTGAAGGCAGAAGTCCAACTCACTGAGCCACACAGGTGCTCCTGTATTTATCCATTTTAAAACTATCACATTCCGTCCTAGACAGATATGATTTGTTGCCATTATAATGTTATAATGAGATAACATTATTTTCCTGGTTATGCTGTACCCAGCATAGGCAGAAATGCATCCTAAATCAATTAAAGACAATATAACTAACCTATGCACATTAAAGAATATTGCAACATCACAATCTGTTATAACTTGCTCAAATTCTAATATGCAACAGTAGATGAAGAGGAGGGAAGCATATTTCTAGTCAACCAATACGATGCACAACTGCTATCATATTACTTAAGTAGATTTTTTGGTTTTGTTTTTTATTTATTTTTTAGTAATCTCTACACCCAGCATGGGGCTTGAACCCATGACCCTGAGGTCAAGAAGTCAGCCAGGCGCCTGGTATTATTTCTCTGTATCAGACAACAACAGGTGAGACATTCTACTTTGCATAGCCAGATAAATTTGGAAATTTCACTCATCTATGCCAAAGGGACAATATGTTTCCTAATCAAGTGAAACATGACGTTGTCTCAACTGGGGATCTGAGTATTTATTTTTCTCTAGAAAATGAAATACAGCAGACACACACATACATAGTTTTATATAATGGGGTCATGATACCCATTTTTATCATCTTTGTCCTTCATTAAATAGATCATGGACATGTTTTCTTGATAGTGTACATAATCAACAGCATAATTTTGAAAGACTGTATTGTGTTCATTGTACCTGAGCAGCATAATTTATTTTACCAATTCCTTATTTTTTTTAAAGATTTTATTTATTTATTTGAGAGTGAGAGAGAGCATGAGGGGAGAAGGTCAGAGGGAGAAGCAGACTTCCCATGGAGCTGGGAGCCCTATGCGGGACTCAATCCTGGGACTCTGGGATCATGACCTGAGCCAAAGGCAATCACTTAACCGAGCCATCCAGGTGCCCACTAATTCCTTATTGATGGACATGTAGGTTGTTTCAACTGGGAACATCCTTGTACAGGTATGTTTTTCACATTTCTCTGATTATCTCCTTAAGATAAATTCTTAGAAGAACAGTTACTGAAATAAAATCATAAATCATATTAAAATGTGAATATAGGATGGAGTGGAGAATTATTATTTAATGTGTAGAGTTTCAGTTTGAGATGGTAAAAACGTTCTAGGGACGGTGGGGATAGTTGCACAACAGTGTCAGTGTGCTTAATGCCTCTGAACTGTATACTTAAAATAGTTCAATAGTAAGTTTTATATTGTGTATATTTTACCACAGTAAAAAATAAAAGTAAATGTGAATACCTACATGCAGACTGCCCTCTACTGGATTAAATAACTCATTTCGCCTCTCAACCACTAACAATGAATGTTATCTAAAAAAAATTTTTTGTTGACCTTTTTTCACATCCTGATTCATCACCTGTATTTCTTCTTCTTCATAACACATATTCAGTTTTGACCATTTTTCCATTAGAGGTGTTTGCCTTTTTCTTACTGATTTGCAATTAAGTGCATTCTACATATTAAGAATAGGAACCCTTTGCCTATCATTGCTATTTGCCTTTAGGAATTTCCTCTTCTGGGAGCTCCTTAGCCCTGACCCTCTCACCCCAAAACCCCCTTGCTCTATGTTCTGTACCCCCATAGAGCTCTATCCTCTGTGCCAGTCTGCTATCATAGTGATTTCAAAGCAGGGGGTTGAACAGTTCCGTAAAGGTCTTCCCTTTTCTCATTTATACACCCTAGAGAAGAATGTGGAAAATCGGAATAAATTTGAGGTAAGATTAATAATTTCCTCTTCTCCTTCTCCTCCCCATTCCACAACCTCACATTTCCTGGATTTCTAGACCAGCCTTCCCTTGTACCTCCCAAGTGGAAGTCTCCCTTGCTGAATTCAGAAATGTGATCATAGAGCTTAGGCCTGGACTGTTAGTGTTGAGGAGGTGGGAGGATTTGGGGAGAAGACTTTGCTTCATATCCCATTACTGGCAAGTATCCTCATCTGAAAAAGGAGGGTGATTTACCAATCGCATGGGTTTGTGAAAGGAAAGAAGGACTGATTGAGATAATTTCCATGAAACAGCATAGGGTCTGGCATATGGTAGCTATTATTGTCACTGTTGTGTTATTCCTATGATGATTATGATGATGATGGTGATGTTGATGATGGCTGTCACTATCTTGCCAGGTCATTCATTGTAAGTGAAATGTGCAAAAGGAAAAACAGCATGAGTAATAAAGCACAGAATCAAAAATGACACACCTACACCCATACACTCATAGCCCTCAATTTGGCAATTTTGTTCTCTGTAGTGTACTTTTCAGTAGGTTATAGGATGCGTACATGAGACATGATCAAACACTCTCAGAACACACAGTTTAGATGACAAGATTCTATTCATCTTCCCTGTGGCTCCTGATGCCTCATTGTTCTCCTTCATCACTCAGTCCCTCTGGGATAACTCTCAGAGGCAGTTAGCCTCTTTGTTTTCCTAATCTTTGTATATTTGTCCTTTTCTTACCTCTGTGCAATTTTCTTTGTTTGGATTTTGCTTTTCTCTTTATACATTCTGGTTTTTCGTGCCTTGTGCACATGTTCTCCTTTCCCTCTCCCCTCTCTCGTCCTCCCTTCCTATAGGTCTCTATGTGGGATCTTGTGACCTTGTGATTTTGTGACCTTCACTTCCATACCTCTGTGATTGATGTTGCCTCCATCAGTGCATCTGTTTTAATGGCCAACTTCGCATAGATCACACTGGACACCAGTGTCATGACACCAGAGTTCTCTAAAATTCCCTGGTTAGAATGCAGATGCCAACGTTAGGAAAGGACAGGGATAGTGCATGCATAGCCCAAAATTAGAGAGCAAAGAACAGATTGAAGGAACACAACCCCCCTGAAGTCACCTTCACAGTCCCGTGCTCACTGTGAAGGCAGGGATACATCAGCCCCTCCACTGTCACTCCCTCCCCTTATCTACTTTCAGTCTCATGGTCCCCCATTTCATTCTACTCCAGTGGGTCCTAAAGTGCTGCACTTATTAGAAGTGCACATTCTTGGAGGCACCTGGGTGGCTCAGTGGGTTAAGCTTCTGCCTTTGGCTCAGGTCATGATCTCAGGGTCCTGGGATCGAGCCCCGCATCGGGCTCTCTGCTTGGCAGGGAGCCTGCTTCCTTCTCTCTCTCTCTCTGCCTGCCTCTCTGCCCACTTGTGATCTCTGTCTATCAAATAAATAAATAAAATCTTAAAAAAAAAAAAAGAAGAAGAAGAACTGCACATTCTTGGGTCCCACCCCAGACCTACTGAATCAGAAACTTCGGGGACAGGTAAAGGCCCCACAGTCTGCATTCTGACAAAGTCCTCTGAGTGACACTGTGACCAATTCAAGTTTGCAGACCTCTGCCCTAAACTCTCTTGTGCTTTTTACCAGCATCTACCTGGTAAAATCATAACTCTGGAGGAACCCAGTTATCTAGGCCTTATCTGCACCTGGGCAGCTGAGCCCAGCTGGAGAAAAGCATTCAGCTGGGTATTAATTGGTGTCATTGTAAACTCACAGTGACTGTCCTCTATGGGATTCTGCCCAGCAATCATCTTTCTCCAATCACTTACACTTCCACTCTTAGCGTTGCCAGAATTAGCAAACAAAAAACAAAAACAAAAACCAGGATGCCCAGTCAAATGTGAATTATAGAGAAATCTGCACTAAAAAATTGTTTATTGTTTATCTGAAATTCCCATTTGACTGAGCATCCTATATTTTTATTGTTAAGTCTGGCAACCCTAACAAGGAGGTATATATAGTCAGCAGGCAGGGAGTGGGGAAGAGAAGTCGGATCTAAGGTGGAAGAGAGCAGGCATGTGCTGGAGCCAAAAGATGAAATGAATTGGGGACAATCCTTGTTGCCTCCAGCCTTGATGGTATGGATGCCCTGCAGAAGCTGGGACCCTTCGTCACAGGCTAAACACACACTCCTCGCCCAGAAGCCAGAGATGCTGGAGGAGGATACAGGGAAGCTGGAGAAGTTGTAGGCCTGGCTGCTTCCTCACAAAACTAAATGACAATGTGTGCAAGCTACACAACAGCTGTCCCTTCACTTCTGCCCTCCGTCTCAGGAAACTCTCATGGATCATCCTAACTGGAAACACCCATGGAAAGGAACTGGGAAGAGTAGCTCAACCTAAGCCAAGTGACACATTATAACCTACCACACTCGTTCTCCATTTTGAAAAGGCCCAACCAGAGAGGGAGAAGGAGAAGCAGACTCCCTGTTAAGCAGGAACCTGAGTCCCTGAGTCCTATGACCTGAGTGGAAAGCAGATGCTTAACCAACTGAGCTACCAGGAGCCCAGAAGTTACCTTTTTTTTTTTAACATCTTAATTTAATTTTATTTTTTTCAGTGTACCACCAGAATTCATTGTTTATGCATCACACCCAGTGTTCCATGCAATATGTGCCCTTCATAATACCCACTACCAGACTTACCCATCCCCCACCCTCTCCCCTCCAAAACCCTGTTTGTTTCTCAGAGTCCACAGTCTTTCATGGTTCATCTCCCCCTCTGATTTCCCCCAATTCACTTTTCCTTTCCTTCTCCTAATGTCCTCCATGTTACTCCTTATGCTCCACAAGTAAGTGAAACCATGTGATAATTGACTTTCTCTGCTTGACTTATTTCACTAAGCATAATCTCCTTCAGTCCCATCCATGTTGATGCAAAAGTTGGGTATTCATCCTTTCTGATAGCTATGTAATATTCCAATGTATATATGGACCATGTCTTCTTTATCCATTCATCTGTTGAAGAGCATCTTGGCTCTTTCCACAGTTTGGCAATTGTCTTTTTTTTTTTTTTTTTTTTAACAGATAGAAATCACAAGTAGGCAGAGAGGCAGGCAGAGAGAGAGAGCGCGGAGGAAGCAGGCTCCCTAGCTGAGCAGAGAGCCCAATGTGAGGCTCGATCCCAGGGCCCTGAGATCATGACCTGAGCCGAAGGCAGAGGCTTTAACCCACTGAGCCACCAAGGCGCCCCGGCAATTGCCTTTTAAAATGGCCTTTCTCCTCTTAAGAATCTGAAGACCAGGACAGAGGGACTTGGCAATCTCAGACATGAGGGGCAGATGGGCCCTGCTGGCCTAAATACAGATGGTGTGGTAGGATGAAGCCGGGTGGGCTCCTAAGGTTGGGCATTAGGAGAAGGGTAGAAAAAGGACAGAGAACAAGAAAGAGGTGCCTCCTCACCCAAAAGGGAACCACAGAGGAACAAACAAAAAGAAATATTTTGCTCTGTCCTTTAGACTCTTGAATGTGTTTGCTAGGGGGCATAAATGGAGGGATGCGGGAGCAGAAGTATATGGCGATGTTGGGCTCTGAAAGTACTCATACCAAAAGGAAAGTCAAGGTCTGCGTTGGTGGTATAGTGGTGAGCATAGCTGCCTTCCAAAAGGAAAGTCAAATTGCTTGATGGCTGACCTGCAGGTGTTGGAGCACATGCCCAGGTTCTGAACCAGATTCTACCACTCACCATCTGCCATCCCGGGCTGGCTGCCTAACCTCTGTTGCCTTGTCTCTAAACAGGGGCCCTAATGACCCTGGGATTTGGAGGGGATTAAAGAACTTGTATTTAAAGCAGTTAGAACACCCTAATGTAAAGGGAGTCCTCAAAAATGTTAGTAGTCATTTTCTTTAGATGGGAAGTTGACCTTGGGTGGCTTCCAAAGTCCTTCATGCTGTGAGATATTTTTGTTAATCTTGTGATTTTTCCCCTTCATCTGGGTCTGCCTTTTCCTACCCATTTCAATAGCTATCCCCCAGTCCAGGACTATTATCTTTGTGCCGGTTAGGGTGAAACAAAAGGGGGAGCTTCCTATTGTCCCCATGGATCCCTTAACCACCAGCCCTTCCTCTTCACATCTGCTCCAGCTCCTTTGACTCTCTTACTGTGTGGTTCTGCACACCAGTGAAAAAAATATCAAGGAACCAAATCAAGATTAGGCAGGTGAACTCTCAACCCAGTTTCTTGACTCCCGTCAGAATTCAGGGCATGACTCATCAGCTAGACTGGGGTGGCTGGGGCAGCATCTGTCCTAGGTTTTGCCTTTGGTCCCATCCCCAGTGACAGCTGTAAAAAAGCAAGGATCTCCTATGTCCTCCAGGCTTTATCTTTTGGTTCAGACCAGAGTGAAATCCAGCAGCCTCAGAACTCCGGCAAACATTTTGAGAAAGCGGTCTCTCTACCTTGCCTCAAGTTCAGCCCTCCAAAATCATACTTGATCCTGACCTCCCCTTGATCCTGACCTTCCCTGACTGCTCCGTTTTCTGACAGTTCTCTTTTGTTGCATTCAGTTTCCTTCTCTCAACTCAGCATGCAGTCCACACAACATGTAGTCCCGATTAGCATGGTAGAGTGTGGGTGCATCAAGGAGCCTCACAGGGCAAGTGTGAGCCCATCCGAACCCAACTGGAGAGGTTGTGCCTCGTCCGCATGGCTGCCCTGGCCTCCTGCCACCCAAACTACACAAATCAGCAGTACCTCCTTCTCTAAACAGTAGTTGGAACATGTCCCATCTCAGCTTTAGTTCCCTCTGGCTTGAAACAGCATCTCTTATTACATGGAAACTGTTCATATGTACATTTTGCCTCTCGATCTTTGCCTTTATCATCTGTCTCAGTCCATTCAGGCTGCTGTAACAAAATACAACAGATTGGGGGGCTTATATAACAGAATTTTATTTCGCATGGTCTGGAGGCTGGAAGTCGGAGCTCAGGGTGCCAGCCTGGTAGGGTAAGGGCCCTCTGCCAGGTCACAGACTTCTCTTTGCAACCTCAAAGGGCAGAAGGGATGAGGCATCTCTCTGGGACCTCTTTAGAAAGAGTGCTAATCCCAATCACGAGCTTCTCCATCCTCATGACCTAAGCATCTCCCAAGGGTTACCTCCTAATATCATCACTTCAGGCATTAGGATTTTCAACAAATTAATTTGGGGATAACATAAACATTCAAACCATAGCATCTTCTATGCTCTTCTCAGTATTGCCCTACTCAGGCTCCTGAGAATAGCCAGATGAGCTGGCTTCTTGGGTGTCCACTCTTCTGTCCTCATGAAGGTGTCATTTCCCCAGCCTAAGCTAACCTTTTCTCCTACCAGGTCATCCCCACCAAATTCAGTCCAAAAGATGCTTTAGCCGTGGGACTCCAGACTTACCTTTAGCTTTGTAATTCACAGCTACAAACATGCAAACATCTCACAAATATGAGGCTTATTATAAGTGGCCTTATATTTAGTGGTAGCCTATGGGTTCATAATCAATGTGACATTACATACATGCTCCAACATGGATGAACCTTGAAGACGTTATGTAAAGTGAAGTAAGCCAGTCAAATGACAATATCACAGGATTCCACTTCTGTGAAGTAGTCAAATACACAGAGACAGAAACTGGAACCGTGGTTACCAGGATCTGGAGGAAGTAGGGAATGGAGAGTTCTTGTTTAATGGGTACAGAGTTTCTGTATGGGAAGATGACAAGGTTCTAGAGATGGATACTGGTGATGGTTTCACAACAGTGTAAAGGTATTTAATGTCACTGAACTGTACACTCAAAATGTTATGTGGGGCACCTGCGTGGCTCAGTCAGTTGGGTGTCCTACTCGGCTCAGGTCGTGATCTCAGGGTCTTGGAATCGAACCCCACGTTAGGCTCTGCCCTTGGCACAGAGTCTGCTTGTCCCTCTCCCTGTGCTCCTCCCCTCGCTTATGCTTGTTCTCTAACTCTAAAATAAATAAATAAATCTTTTTTAAGATGTTGTACGTATTTTACCACAGTAAAACAATTTTTGAATAATAGATGGTACTTGTAGAACTCAGAAAATAAGAAGAAAATAAAAATATATTTGCAAGACTTTCACTTAATAAAATTTTTTAAAGATTTTGGGGTGCCTGGGTGGTTCAGTGGGTTAAAGCCTCTGCCTTCAGCTCAGGTCATGATCCCAGGGTCCTGGGATCGAGCCCCGCGTCGGGCTCTCTGCTCAGTGGGGAGCCTGCTTCCTCCTCTCTCTCTGCCTGCCTCTCTGCCTACTTGTGATCTCCGTCTGTCAAATAAATAAAAAATATAAAAATAATAAGTCTTTAAAAAAATAAATAAAAATAAAAATTTTTAAAGATTTTATTTCTTGCATGTGAGCCTACAATTATCTCAAAATAAATGGCTTAATTTTTCTAAAAGTGAAAAAATGTATGCACACCAATGGTTAGTTTATTATTATAAAATTTCAAAATAGGAATTACTGAATTAAAGCATTATTTTGAAGGCTTGTGGTACAGATTGCTATTTATTCTCATGCCAATAGTACAAGAACCCTACCTCATAACACTGAATGCTATTATTATAAACACCTTTTAATTCAATCAACAAAGTTGTTTCTCATCAGTATTTAATTTCTTCAAAGTTTTAACATAGCAGTACATTGTCATTTCTCCATATTTAGCTAAGTAATTCCTTCTTTTTTATTAGCTGAGCAGCTCCCCTTTAGGAGAAGGACCAAGAATTCACTTCTTTCTGTACTTTTCATAAAGATCACCAGGGAGTCCTGGGAACCACACTTAGAGGAGCAAGCAAAGTACAAAATCCTTCACCTCGCAGGTAGTGACCTTGGAGTTCTATGATTTGTGCAAACTCCATTTGGAGTAGTATCACCTGAGAATTTGTTAGAAATGCAAATTCTTTGACCCCTCCTCAAAACTACTGAATCAGTTTCTGGCCGTGGCGTCCAGCAATCCGCTTCAATGAGCTTGCCAAGCAGCTGGACTGCACACTAGAATCTGAAAAGTACTATTTGTAGAAGACATTAACAAGCATCATTCTTTATTTTTTTTCTCCCTCCTTACACCCTCAATAGCACCTCAGTTCCATGAGGACAGACCCTTTATCCATTTAAGTTCACCCTCACATCCCTAGTACCTAAACCATGGATGCTTAATAAATAATAACTCAAGAAACAATTTAGTAATTAACCAAACTCTGCTCCCTAAAATCTGTGTCCTTTTTTAAAAGATTTTACTTATTTATTTATTTGAGAGAGAGAGAGAGAGAGAGAGCAGTGGGTGGGGGGCGGGGGGGACAGAGGGAGAGGGAGAAGCAGTCTCCCCGATGAGCACGGAGCCCTATGCAGGGCTCGATGCAGGGTTCGATCCCAGGATCCTGAGATCATAACTTGAGCCGAAGGCAGAGGCTTAGCCACCCAGGAGCCCTAAAGTCTCTATCTTCAGGACACCTGGGTGGCTCAGTTGGTTAAGGGGCTGCCTTCAGCTCAGGTCGTGATCCCAGTGTCCTGGGATGGAGTCCCGCATCCGGCTCCTTGCTCAGCGGGGAGCCTGCTTCTCCCTCTGCCTCTGCCTGCCATTCTGTCTGCCTGTGCTCACTCTCTCTGACAAATAAATAAATAAAATCTAAAAAAAAAAAAAAAGCCTCTATCTTCACTCTGGACTGTGCAGCCAGACTCTCAGAGTAGCCCTGTTTACAGGACAAGGGTGAGGCTTGCGGGGGGCACCTCATGCAAAGCTAATTTCTTGGTTCAGCTTTGCAAATGCAAGGAGGGTGACCAGGAAAGTCTGAGAGCATTGGTTAGCCCACAAGCTTGTAAAATGTTGGCCGTATGAGGCCTCAAACCCTAAATTCATCAGTCAAAATGGAGCTTGTTTCAGTCTTGGTGAGACAGTGCTATTCAAACAGTGTGAGCAATAAGCAAGAAAATGAACAAATGAATGAATGAATGAATGAATATATATATGTGTGTGTCTGTATATGTGTGTGTCTGTATAGAGATGCTAGATGATGCAGGTTGACCAGGTTCAAGTGTCCAGAAGAGGTACCACAAGACGAGTCAAGAGGGTCCTTGGCTTTGCACAGGATAGAAATCAAACGTGAAGCGAGAGGTAGTGAGAGCAGAGTTTATCAAAGATAGGGAGAGTGCAGGTAGTGTTGAGGAGACCTGGAAAGGAAAGGTGAGTCTCATCTTTGCTTGGGGTCTGGGGTTTTTATTGAGGATTGTGGTCCGCTCAGGCATCTGGGAACAGAAGAGAGGTCATCATCTCCCTGACCTTTACAAGTTCATAACATTATCTGTTCTCTAAGGCATGTGTAAGGCAGGGGTGTAGGTGCTAGCAGGAACAGAAGCAGGATAAGGAGTGAAGAAAGCAGTTCTTCATGGGGTTCCTTTAGTTCTCTTGTTTCACTAGACAACTGAACCTGTGCGTAACCTCAGACCCACAGTAGCCCTTCTCCATCATATTAATGAAGAATCGTCAGAAGAAAGGCAGGTAGAGACAAGGGGCCCCCACCCTAAGAGGAAACTACCCTCAAAAAGGATTTTACACCACTCTGGAAAGAGCCCTCTACCCTTTCCCAAGTGAACAACTACCTGACAGGCAGATGGACACGTGGACAAAAATCCGATGGATGACAGATGCATGGGGGGTTAACCAGATTAAAACCACCTGCCAACTTTTTCACAAAAATCCCTAGACTTAGGAACTCTGGTGGCAACCCTCTCATGTCCTCTCCCTCTCTGGGACCTTTGTACTATCGCCCAATAAACTCTGATTTGCTGCCCACCAGTCTTTATCGGGTCTACGTCTTCATTCTTCCAAGCGATGTGACCAAGAACCATGGGCGCTAAGGAAAAGAAATCGTGAAGCGTAGCAAACTCTTAGTCACGAGACCCTCCAGGTGAGTATCAGTGGGCCATATATTTAAAGGATGATTAGTAACATATATTTGGCTGGGAAGGGGTAGAGATAAAGGAAGTTCCCAAAGGGATTTTTATAGGATAGTGGAGGTCAAGCTAATAACAAGCCAAGGTTGTCTTTTGCCTCTAGCAACGTATTAACTTTGAGACAGCTAAGCTCCTTGATGAAGGTCACTCTGCCGGTCTCAAGTATTTGTCAATGGGCTGTAAGCTGTAAAGAAATTTATTTTTTTCTTTTGCCTTTGTTCTCCACATCAGAGAGGACTTTGCTCAGGAAGGCCCTGCTAGGTTCCTCTCTGTCACTATACCTAGTTCATATCGTAATGTGGTCATCTATGCTGTCTTCCTGGAGTAGGTCTTCTTTTTTTTTTTTTAAGATTTTATTTATTTATTTGACAGAGAGAGATTACAAGTAGGCGCAGAGAGAGAGAGAGGAGGAAGCAGGCTCCCTGCCGAGCAGAGAGCTTGATATGGGACCCTGAGATCATGACGTGAGCCGAAGGCAGAGGCTTAACCCACCGAGCCACCCAGGTGCTCTGGAGTAGGTCTTCTATCTAAATTCTTTTAAAGCAGTTGTTGGGGGAGATAAAGAACTTTACCTGAATCTTCCCGGTCTTGGTTGTTATTGTTTTTTTTGTTTTGTTTTTTTTAAGATTTTTATTTATTTATTTGTTAGAGAGAGAGAGAGAGAGCAAGCACAGGCAGACAGAGTGGCAGGCAGAGGCAGAGGGAGAAGCAGGCTCCCTGCCAAGCAAGGAGCCCGATGTGGGACTCGATCCCAGGACGCTGGGATCATGACCTGAGCCAAAGGCAGCTGCTTAACCAACTGAGCCACCCAGGTGTCCCGTTGTTGTTTTTTTTTAAGTAAGCTCCACACCGAATGTGGGAGTCAAACTCACAACCCCGCCGAACCAGACAAGCGAGCCATCTTGATTGCTTTTAACTCAAAATAACCTTTATGCCAAAGCAGCCTGTCTTGGATTGGCCCCTACAAATCCGAGAGAAACACTGAGAACAGAGATCCCCAGATTCATTTTTATTTTACTACAAAGGACATTTTATTTTATTTTATTTTTTAAAAATTTTGTTTATTTGACAGAGACATACACAGAGAGAGAGAGGGAACATAAGCAGGGGGAGTGGGAGAGGGAGAAGCAGGCTTCACGCTGAGCAGGGAGCCTGATGTGGGGCTCCATCCCAGGACCCTGGGACCATGACCTGAGCTGAAGGCAGACGCTTAATGATTGAGCCACCCAGGCGCCCCACGAAGGACATTTTATATAGCGTACACGTTTATGGAACCGTTTTACTTATTTATATTCCTTTTTTCCCCCACATAACTGAAATTCTTCGTGGAAGTGCTGTCATTTGCGTTAGTGCCCTAGTAAGCGGAGAGTTTTAAGTCCGGCTCAGTTCTCTGTCGTGATTCTCATCTCTGTGCGCTTCTGCCCCCAAATCAGTGACATCTGCCAGAAAGTCTTCTGTGTTTTTCTTTCTTCAAGCACCGTCCCCTTAGGGCAAGCTTGCTCTGTTTTTCCTATGAATGTTTTGGTTACTGCATACCACATGTCATCTTCATTCCCTCCTCCTGTATTTATGGGCATCAGTGATGTTCTAAGCATGAGGGACTCAGCTATAAATAAGCAGACACAGTCCGAAGCTTACAGTCCTGCCTTTGTTTTGCCTGAATGTTCTAGAACAATACAGGGTACTGTAGCTGGGGCGCCCAGGGTACTGGAGCACTTGCTCCAAGAGTCCCAAACAGACTAGGTTGGCTACTTGCTGCTGACAAAATCCAAAGGCAGAGAGACAAGCGGTAGTGAAACAAGAAAGGAACTTATCTCTGAGGCCAACACTGGGAAGACCGTGGACTAGGCCTCAAAGACTGTCTGCAAAATACAGAAAATAGTTCCAAGTTTATATATGGAAAAGTGAGACAAAGGTTCCTGGGTAGTGCAGGTGGGCAGTGAAGGTCAGATGGACCACTCTAATGGGGGGGGGGGGGGGGGGGGGGGGATGGGTGGGGGAAGCGCCGGTGGGGGGGGGGGGGTGCTGGGGGAGGGCTTTGCTGGTGCAGGGCAGTCCTTATTGCCAGGGGTAGTTTCAGTTCCCATTAGGAGGTGCTTTGCCCAAGAGTCTTTTGCCTGAATTGAGAGATAAGCTGGAAAGAAGAACAGAATTAGAAAGTTAGCGATCAAAATGGAGGAAGTTGAGGGACGCCTGGGTGGCTCAGTCCGTTAAGTGTCTACTTTTGGCTCAGGTCATGATCCGAGGTTTCTGGGATCACGTCAGGCTCCCTTCCCAGGGGAGCCTGCCTCTCCCTCTGCTGTTCCCACACCCCCCTTTCTCTCTCTCACTGTCTCTCCCTCTCTCAAATAAATAAATGAAATCTTTTTTTAAAATGGAGGAAGTTGAAGTCCTTTTTCAATACCAAAATTTAAACTAATTAAGCACATTTTTCTTTACACAGGTCAAAGAAAATATATTTTCCTACCCAATAGTTTGTTTTGTTTTGTTTTAACAGTTTCCATGTGAAAGAGCCATGTTTTGGGGGGACTGGCCCTGGTGGTACTGTGGTATTCCAACACCCATGGGTGAATGAAGCCTGCTTTTATGGAACAAGGGACAACCTACAGACCACCCAGCCCTTCCAAGGGAGCAGCCACCTCTCAGTGCCAGGGACAGTTTCTAGGCAAGACTGTAGACCCACTTTTGCCGGGTCTTCTGATTTTTCAAGAGGAGCTATAAACAGAATTTGAAGTGAAATATTCTTATTGTTAAGTATTAGCTACTAATTTAAAATCTTTTTAATTTAAACTCTCCATAGACCAAATATATCTTCTGGTTATGTGACTTTGAACTCTCCTATGATTGCATATGAAAAATTTCTGTATGGAACTTGTTCTAATATTTCTCTTATGGACCTTTGCTTGCAGTTCTGTTTGCCACATCCTCCTTGAAAGTCCCCCCTTTGTACTTTCTACTATCATCTATCATCACAAGCACACTCTGTTCCCGGTCGTGTTAAATGCTGGTGAGGTGGAAGAAAGAACATCTGATGTTTATTTCTCCTGCTTGGTTTCCTTAAACCCTAAAATCAGTTTATTGTGAAACAGTTCCACGTGTATCAGTCCCGGAGCTGATGAGGTTTGGTAAAACTAGTTTAGCTGCTCCCTATGTTACATGACAAAGGCCTCTGAGTATTTGTCTCCATCAAGCCCCTATAATTAAACAGTCTGTCCTTTATGAATCTTGGGATTCACAGGATCTATGCTTTTTACCCTGTGGCAGTGTTGAGTCACTGAAAGCCCTTTCCTTGACAAAAAGGTTTCTGATTTGGGATGCCTGGGTGGCTCATTTGGCTAAGCGGCTGCCTTTGGCTCAGGTCATGATCCCAGTGTCCTGGGATCGAGTCCCACATCAGGCTCCTTGCTCTGCAGGGAGCCTGCTTCTCCCTCTGCCTCTCTGCCTCTGCCTGCCTCTCTGTCTGCCTGTGCTCTCTCTCTCTCTCTCTATAACAAATAAATAAAAATTTTAAAAAAAGATTTATGATTTATTCATTCATTTTTTTAATGTGGTAAAATATATATAACCTCATCAATTCTGTCATTTTAACCATTTTCACCTGTACAATACAGTGGCATTAAGCATATCGCAATGTTGTGTGACCGTCACCACTGTTTCCAAAAATTTTTATCACCCCCCAAAAGAAATTCTGTACTCATTAAGCAGTAAGTCCCCAGCCCCTCTTCCCCCAGCCCCTGGTAAACCTAATCTACTTTGTGTCTGGATGAATTTGCCTATTCTAGATAATTCATATAAGTGGAATCATACAATATTTGTCCTTTTGTGTATAGCTTATTTCACTTAAAATAATATTTTCAGAGTTCACCCATGGTGTGCCACATATCGGAACTTTATTCCTTTTTATGGCCGCATAATATTGAAAAGCATGTATATATTACATTTTGTTTATCCATTCATCTGTTGGTAGACACTTGGGGTGTTTCCACATTTTGGCTCTTGTGAACAATGCTGACATGAACGTGGATGTACAGACATCTGTTTGAGTCCCTGATTTCAATTCTTTTGGTATATATGATGTGAGAAACAAAGGCAGAAGAAAAATTATTAAATTTCTTTACTACTTGCGGCCCACTGACAAGTCCTTGAAGAGGGAGAGTGACGTTCCTCTAGGGACTCAACTGTCCTGATGTTGACACTTTGCTAACGGCAAAAGGCAATCTTAACCTGACACCCCCCCCCCCC
>RCUC01121362.1:0-53959 GCA_003697995.1 Taxidea taxus jeffersonii | reverse complement strand
GATCCAAAGGAACTTTGTCCAGTGAGTACAAATGATTCCTGTCTGAGAGAGAAAAAAAAAAAAAACAAAGTTTAGGATTTTAGCTGGTTTTCACTACAGAAGCTTAGGTGGTTTTTTACCTAAAATTAATGATCTTATGGAAGAATTCTCTCCTCCAGCTCCTGTAAAGGCTTCCACTCCATTCTGCTCTCTCCAACCAGCATTACAATCACGCCAGTTCTCTTATTAATGAGCTAATTAAATCTATGACATATACTCATTTTATATTTGCATGAGAGTCATGGGTTTAATCTTTGAAAATTGTACTTTAACAAATAGCCAGTGTGAATCATACTGCATGAGCCAGTCAATAAACTATGGGTGCATGAAGGGAGGGTCAACTGCACGGATGCACATACACGGAACACTGGTCACTTTCAAGCAGGAGCTCTGCAACCTCTCCCCTGCTTTTATCTGGGTTCCTAAGAGCCAGGATTTTACAATACCTAGCATATTTGTTATGCTTCTCTGTTAAAAACTCTTAGACACATATTTGTTGTATGCCATTGTAATTTCGGACTCCTGTTTCTCCTAGGGTAGTTAAGGCCCAGCACTCTGTGTGCAGGTCTGATAATGGGCTCTTGTGTGAAGCTGAGATGTGAGCTAGAAAGTTAGAGCCTAAATCTCCATCTTTCCTGAATGCTGGGACACCATCACTCAGCACTACCTCCCCACCCTGGCTCTTCCCACTGGTTTCCCAGAAGAGAACCTTTCTTCCTTCCCTCTGGTCCCAGGGAGGCTGCTTGGACACCTCTGCTTCTTCTCCTCCCTCCCCATAGCTGTCCTCCTCCAAGTCCCAGCATCTTCTTTAAAGGGGCTCTTTCCCTTGCAAGCAAGTTCATTGCAACTGCGCTGACGGGTGGATACCATCAAAAAGATTAATCAAATACCTGAAACGGAGATATTTGCAACTCTGAGTGAGGGAAAGCTGGGAGGGGACTGATTTCATAAGCGTATTCACCGATTTTTACTTCTAAACAATATTGTGTTCCCCCAGCACCTAGCACCTGTAGACCTGGGAAAACGAGTTTTAAACGAACGAAGACTCAGTGTTATTCAAGTCAAAGGATGCATTCTACTTAGTATTTTAAACCAGAATAAGTGTTGAACTTGGTCCAAAGATGACTAAGGCACCCCACCGGTCCTCGAGAAGGCCACAGAGCAGCAGAGTTGACAGACGTCTACCAGAACATAGAAGATAGTGTTCATAAACATTGTAGAGGTACAAACCAGCTGAAATTTGGGCATAACTAGGGAGAAACACGGGACTTAAAGGATCTAGAAAGGCTTTCAAAGGGTGTGAAAATTTAACTGGGCTTTTAGCGTTCAGTTAAAATTAGGGAAGTCAAAATCAAAGTGAGAAATAAGAGTAGCCAGGTGGGGAAGCAGCGTGTCAAAGAACAAAGACCCTGGTTCTTTTCCGTGTCCCCAAAAGCGTAAGGTTCTGTGACAGCCATTACTTAGGTATGATGACTCAAGAGACTTATTTTTACTAAAAAAAAAAAAAAAATTAGGGGAGTCTGAAGCTCTATTTAAATGAGATTCCCTCAAAAATTGTATCACTTTGTGATTGTAATTCAAAGGAGCATTTCTAAATGTGCACCTGTTTAAAGATACAAAGAAAGAAAACAGTGATTTCCCTGATTTCAAAGCAACCTTGGCGCCCCTCCCAGCCTCTTCCCAGGCCACGCCCGCTGCCATCTGAGCAAACGTCACCTGGGAACGCCCAGGAGCCACCAGGACCCGAGGCAGGAGGCACAGCTGTGTGTCCCCGAGGAGGCACCGAGGGAAGCGGGCGGAGCACCTGTCGTGTCTCAGACACCCGGGATGATTTGGCGTTGTCTTTCATCTGCTCAAAGTGCTTCCAAAATCACTCTTTGTTCATAAATAATGAAAATCCCGAAGGTCAGGGAGAACCTGGAGGACTGAGAACCAAAAGAAGCAGCTCGGGGTCTAGTTGACAAGTGAGTCTGTAATCTTGGGGTTTCCCGGGTGACTGAGGCTGTGCGGGCAGGTGGCTGGCGCCGGCAGGGGCACGTCTGGGTCAGGAGCTTGGGCAGACGCTGCAGGAGTAAACCTTGGCACCTCAGAGAGCACAGGCGTACAGGGCGCCAAACTTCAAGCTCAGGTGAAAGGTTACGGGACTGTAGAGGCCCCAAGAAAGGGGAATGGACAGAGGACAAAGGCCCCTCCACGTGAGCTCCTGCTATTTACAGGAGGGCAGGGAAGGCCACGGAGAAGGCAGCTGGGGAAGGCAGTCGGGAGCACACAGGACTCTTGCACATACTGAGGCCAAATACTGAGGCAAATGGCCCACGGCCAGACCATAGACAAAAACTGACTCCAAACCTCCGTGATGCCGCGGAAGCCAGCCCCTTCTCTCTACTTGGCCCAGTAAGGCCACCCGCTGTAAGGCAGACTCATAACTCTGTGAATAATGCAGGAAGCCCAACAATAACTTCCGTAACAGTGAAGCCGAAACAGCCAAGAGCCGACTGGTAATGGCAGCTTTCCTGACTTTTGGTCCCACGTCCCCCTTAGGACCAACCACAGAAAGCCAGCCACGCTCCCCAACCCCACCCCCCGACGTGCACCTGCTCATGAGCCGCCCCCAGTGGCTTCTGCTCGGGACTCCCCTAAACCTTCCTTCTGTTCCACCAGAAAGTTCCCCCACATGCCCGTCTGCCTTTGAGTCTCTGCCAGACCCAAGCAATGGGGGAGTCGCGAGCTCTGGACAAAGAAGTTGCCCTCACTTGGCTGGTGTTTGTTTGCTTCCACGCACGATAGACGAACATTTTTAGAAGGCAGAGTGTTTAGCTGGATGCGTCCCCATGCAAGGGCTGAGTGAGACGAGGAGGGAATGTGTCCCTTGTGCTTGGCAATACGGAGGCCATGGGCAGCCATGACTTCGCAGGAGCGTCGGGACACCAGCGGATCTGAGTAAGGCGAAGAACTAGGAAGGGCTGGAGAGAGTGGATGCAGCAAACATGGGTGGTGATTCTGTAAACACTCTCCCCAGGAAAAGAAAGGGAATTCAGAAAGTAGAGGTGTGGAAATGGGTGGTTTTGCAATGGACGTTTTAGAAGATTCCGGAACATGACTATATTGTGTTGGGGATAAGCCGGTTTAGAGAGGACATCCGGTGATGCCAGACAGAGCACGAGTGACTGAAGACAGGAGGTCACGACGTGGTGAGAGGACAAGGGACGCAGCACAGTAGCGGGAAGGCGGAGGGGAACTTTGTCCTTCAAAGGGTTGGCAGACGATGTGGGCAGTTGCCAGTAAGAGGAGGAACTGTGGAGGGAGACTCTGCCAAGGGCTTCTGTTTTCTTAATGAAGTAGGAGGTAAAGCCACCAGTGGAGGGGGAGCGGGAGGCTCATGGCGGAGAGCGCACAGACACGGAGCAGGGCGCCTGCTGGACAGTGTGCTGGGATCCCAGCACGAGGAATGCAGCTGGTGAGGGACCAAACACTTTGGGAGAGTCTGGTGAGCTCAGTGCCTGGATCTGCTCCTCCTGTTTTGTTCACAGGAAGGTCTGCATTGGTGCTAGGTGGGGCTCGGTCCAGCGGGGAGGCAAACACGGGGAGGCAGAAAGGACCTAAACTGCGGGGGGCACGTGCCAGGAAGGAAGCCTAGTGTTCGTCAATAGCGGAGACTCACCTAAACAAGGAGGAAAGAATGGCCAGAACCCAGTCCCAAAATGCGGGATCTGGCTTCCCAGTGACACAGACGACCTTGAGGCAGGGACGCTGAAGCAGTTGGGCTGGAAGGGCAGAAAAGGTAGCTGACATTTGGAGTATTGAATGAGGGGATGTTGGAAATGGTGCTCGGTGCGCTGGGGATCCCAGCTCCAAGGTGGTGACACGCAGGAAGCTGGCGGAGGTGAGCAAAGCCAAGGACAGGCAAGCGGGACAGCTATGCACAGGTGTAGTCAGAGTATCACAGGCTGGGACACAGGTGTTGGCTTCGTTGAATTCCAAAGCTCAGCGTGCAGGAAATGTTACAGCATTTTATGGTTTTTTTTTCCCCTATAAACGCACTTGGGTGAGATTCCAGGCTCCAGTGCGGGAGAGGATGAAACCCCCCTCCCTCTTGTCCCACAGGTCTCTTCCAGCTCCAGAGCCACACCAGGGCCCCTGCCCCCCCCCGCCCCCATGCTGAGCTCCGGGGAGCCCCATCCCTGTGCCTCTCTGCAGGTGCACACACCACCTTCCTTCTGAGAGCTCGTCACCTCCTTGGCCGCTGCTGTCCCCTGCCCCTACGGCGCCCCTCCCCCCTGCCCCGACGGCACCCCTCCCCTCGCCCTCAGACACACCTGAGCTGCTCCTGAAGACAGCCGCCCTGGGGCTTCTCCTGTGTGGAGGCCAGTGGGGGGCCCCAGGTGACGTATGATGGAGCTGGGTCACCAGAATAAAACGAGAGAGGAGGGGAAATGTGGGCAGCAGAAGCATGACTTAATGTTTCCATAAATTATTCTGGGAAAATTCCAAAATTATTCTTGGTGTTTGTGATTATATCTGCCATATTCTGATATAGTAAGTGTATTCCGAAATGTAAATTGACATCTGTTGAAATAAGCGAATAAGGGCATTTTAAGTCTCATTATGACTTTTCGGATGCCTGTACAAAGAGTCTGAGCACACAATGGCTCCATAATCAAATATTATTATTTATTTTATTTATTCATTACTTTTAGTTCAAAAGTCATTAGAGAGTAATTTTCTTTCCTACTGACACATTAACAGAAGGAAACAAAAAGGAAACGTGATTTACTTGAAGCTTGTGTTCACTTTGGGATGCGGAGGTAATTACAAGGCATGCACTCAATCACTGACTTCCCCCACCAAGGGGGCCAGGCAGCAGCCGTGTAATTACAGGAACAAAAGCTATTCTCATGGTGGTGTTTATATTGGACCAAATAACAATCCACCAAATCTAGAAACTGAAAGGCAATTTACTTCTCAGGAGGCATCTGCCTCCCCAGTCCCATCTTTGTGGATTCCTGGGGTTAATTCATTCTTCTCTGTCCTTTAGAAGGAACTGGAAGAGAGTTGTAAATAAAAAACATGCCCTCAGTACTCCGCCATGGCTTGGCCCTCAGTAAGGCTGTCCCATTGCTGTTCAATCTGCACAGTGCCCCTGTCCTCCAGGGGGTGCTTGGGGGATCCTGACAGCCGCCAGGGGCTCCCAGAGAACCTGCCGTGTGTCACAGTACCAGGACAATGACGGGTAAATGGATTGTAACCAGGAGGTGTTAAGCTCTGCCCAATATTCTCTAAAATAAAAGTAATCATCGGAAAATGGATACATAACAGTGCGACACTGTGAAGGGCTTTGCAAGGGAGAAGACGGGCACCTGCAGGGGCCCTAGGACAGGGAGGAATCATGCAGAACCTGTCTGAGCCCTCCAGACTCTGGTCCAGCTCTGGGGTGCTGCTCACAATTGCTGAGGGCCCTCTCAGACACTGAACTTCCTTTTTATTAAAAGAATATTAAGCACTGAATTCTGGAACACTGAAAAGAAATTTTAAAAAATAATAATAATTTTTTAAAAAAGAATCTTAAGCACCGAGAACAATTTAGATTTTCCCTGGTTTAAATGGATACTTGGTGTCCTCCTCGAATCCCAGGGATCATTGGTTCATGTTTTGGCCTGACTTTAATTTAGTTCTATTCATGTGGATGGATTTGTTAACAAAGGGTATTTTAGTGAGTATTAAAATAGTCATACAAAAATAATATAAATAACACACTTCTGAAGCTAACCAGAACCCAAAAGTAAAATCGTTGCCAATGTACTTTTCCCTCATAATGTCCCCCTTTTACCGACATGAGCACCAGCTTGGGAAGCCTTCGTTGCTTTCCCCGGAAAGTCTCGTATGTGAGTATGAACCTTGTCCTACTCTCTTGGGGTGTGTGTGTGTGTGTGTGTGTGTGTCTGTGTCTGTGTCTGTGTCATGCCATCATTTCTGACAACCAAACCAAACTGCGGGTAGAAATCCATCCCGTCTCTGCAGATTGCTAGAAACAGTTAGCACTGGGGGTCATGCTGGGTGGCTCCGTCAGTAAAACAACCGAGTCTTGATTCGAGCTCAGGTCATGACCTCAGGGTCCTGAGCCCTGTGTCAGGTTCCACGCTCCATGGGGAGTCCGCTTGAGATGCCCTCTCCCTCTCCTTCCCCCTCCGCCCCTGCCCCCAGTCATGCACCCACACTCGCTCTCTCCAATAAAGCGGTAAAGGAAACATTTTTAAAACATGCCTGTTTTACATGGCTCTTACGAAGTTAAAGTCAAGAAAGCCAATGTAAATTCTCCAACTTCATAGGTGTCGTGTGTTAAACCTTAGTTTGCACGGCCTCTCCTCTGCTCAGAGACATGCCGCTCGGTTGAGGCTGAGTGGATTTAGGAATCTCCATTAAGTATGCTTTCTTCCAAGACAAGGAAAGGGGAGCAGCAAGTATGTGCCCTTGTCCTGGGGGCCTCGTAGTCTGTAAGGTGAACCACAAAAGTCTTTGTCTTTGATTGACGTGCTTTGGATGGTCCCAGATAAGCTAAGCCCAGGACAAGGGCCACTGCCAACCCCAGGGTAGCATCCCAGGACACCTTCCTCCCTTCTGACGCCCCCCGCAGCGCCACTTCCTGCTTCCTCCCACCCACATTTG
The DNA here is from genome assembly GCA_003697995.1 of Taxidea taxus jeffersonii. NCBI lineage: Eukaryota > Metazoa > Chordata > Mammalia > Carnivora > Mustelidae > Taxidea > Taxidea taxus. The sequence goes on along the minus strand of RCUC01121362.1, from coordinate 47,257 downwards.
CCGGTGATGAAGGTGACAGCCACCATTTCCGAAGTTTGCAGCCTGTCCCTGTTCCATTATTTCACACTCACAACACACACAAAACAACACAAAACTCAAGAGCGTACATGAATGAAAAAGCTCTTCCTGTGTCAAAACAGACTCTTCAAAACCAAAGAAGGATAACAGTAAAAAAAGAACTGTTTTAATTCAGGTTTCTCATGAAGAAATCCTGCATTCCTGGACATGAGGCTGAGGCCCACCAGACGGAGCTGTCTGTCAACGTGAGCGGGAGACATTAGAGGAGATGCCCTCAAGCTTGTCTAAGGCATCATATGAATATCGACGACCAGAATATGGATTTTTTTCATTATTTTTAAACTATTCTTCCTTCTGAAGCCAAACTTATTGGTCGTACTTTCAATATCTATGGTATTACAGTCAGTTAATTATAGATTATTAGTACATATAAGTTATTTTGTTGATTAAGGCCCAGGGACAAAGTCTGTGGTCACCAGAGAGTCATTCCAAGGAAAGTCCTTGCTCATATTTGAAAATACAAATGGGTCGGGCCCCAGGGGCTCGGTCAGTTAAGCATCTGACTCTTGGTTTCAGCTCAAGTCATGATCTCAGGGTTGTGGGATGGAGCCTGAGGCCCGGGTCCCCACTCAGTGCGAGTCTGCTTCTCCCTTTGCCTCTGCCTCTCCCCCAGCCTCTCTGTCAAATGAATAAAATCTTTTTGAAAAATGTGAATGGGTTGTGCCTCTGTAAGTGTTTCATTGGGAATCATTATTATTGAAATTAATAGAAGTTAACATGGAATTGGTAGACCGCCAACGAGACTAAAAAATATTTTCAAACTACATGGTTTTAATGAAACAAGCAAAACACTGCATCTGCCTTATGTGAAAACAAATCAAAGAACAGCTTTCTATATCACATTCAAAAATTAATTCTAAATACCAGTTTGTTATATATTTCTATAATTATTATATATTTGTAATTTTTTTATTATTCAAAAATATGGCAGTGCTCCAGAATTCCAAGAATCAAATGATATTTGTATATTTTGGGTGCTAGCCCTTTATCAGATATGTGTCTTTGCAAATATTTATTCCCAGACCATAGTTTGACTTGTCATTCTGCCAACAATGTCTTTCTGTTAGAGCAGAAGTACTTCATTTTAATAAAGTTCCACTGATTTTATTTTTATTTCCATGATGTATTTTAAGTTCACATATTTGAAAGGTATGAAGTCTTTGTATAGATTTTTTTTTGCATACATATGCATTTGTCCAGGCACCAAAATTCACACGAAGAGAAAGAGACGTTCTGAAAAGGCCTAGGTCTACTGAAGAATTTGGATCAGTCACTAATAATCTACCAAACAGAAAACACTAGGGCCAGATGGGTTCATTGGTGAATTCTACCAAACATTTTAGGGGATAAAATTATGCTTGTTTAGTAAAATCTCTTCCAAAAAAATAGAACCAAAATGAATACTTGTAAATGTATTCTACATGGTTGACATTATCCTATAATAAAAAACGTATAAAATATTATTTAAAAAGGAAACCTTCAGACAAATATCTTTCATGGGTATAGAAGCCAAAGTCCTCAATAAAATATTAGCAAATCAAATCCAATAACATATGAAAAGAACTATATACCAGGACCAGGAGGAATTTATTCCAGGTATGCAAGACTGGTTCGATGTTAGCAAATTGATTAGTTAAATTTGCCATTTCAACAGGCTAAAGAGGAAAAGCTGAATGATCATATCAGTAGATGTGGAAAGAGCATTTGACAAAGACATAAAAAATATGTAGATTGGAAAAGAAGAAATGAACTACCTTTTTTCCCTGATGACATGATCATCTATGCAGAGCATCTGAGACAATCAGCAAAAAATTCTGGTAACAAAAAACAATTATGGCAAGATTGTAGGGTATACTTTGATATATAAAAGTTGATTCCTTTCTAATATACCAGCAATGTACACTTGGGTTTTAAATTAAAAACACATCATTTACATTAGCACCAAAAGAATAAAATACTTTGGTATAAACCTAACAAAATAGATGTAAGATCGGCATGATCAAAAGGACATTTAAATAAATGGAGAGATATTTCGTCTCCCTTTTATAGGAAGATCAAAAACTGTTAAGATGTCACTTCTCCGTAACTTAGTCTATTGATCCAATGAGTCCAAATCAAAACCCCAGCAAGTTGTTTTCTGGATATTGACAAACGTATTCCGAAGTTCTTAAAAAACTGGGAGAGCCAGCACAATATTGGAGAAGAAGAACAAAGTTGGAGGACTGCCACCACCCAACGTCAACATGCACTCTCAAATTACAGTAATTGAGACCGTGTGGTATTAGCAAAAGAATGGATCAATGGAGCCGAACAGAGAGCCCAGAAACAGGCCCACACAAATACAGTCAACTGATCTTTGGCAGAGGAGCAGAGGCAAGGCCGCCTCTCACAAAAATTAACTTGAAAAGGATCACAGACCTAAATGTAAAACACAAAGGTATTTAACAGAGGAGAAAAATCTAGGTCATCCAGGGCTGGGCAATGATTTTTAGACACAACACAAAAAGCACACTTCTTGAAGGGAAAAATCGATAATTTGGATTTCACTAAATTAAACACTGCTAGAAAGCCACAGACCGGTGAGCCTGCAAAATGGTGTGGCCGCTTTGGAAGACAGACTGGCAAACTCTTCCAAGATTAAACTTGCTCCAGTCACAGGACCCAGCAGTCACACTCCTTCACGTCTACCCTCAGTAGATGAATGGATATGCCAAGGTGATATACAGACAACAGAATAGTATTCCTCAATTTAAAAAAAAAAAAAAAGAGCTATCAAGCAAAACAAAACAAAGCAAAAACAAAAACCAAACATAGAGGAACCCTAGAAGTATATTGGTAGGTGCAAGAAGCCTGTCTGAAAAGGCTACATGCTGTATTTTCCCAACAATATGGCATAGTGGAAAAAGCAAAACTATGAAGGTAGTAAAAAGATCAGTGGCTTCCAGGAGCTAAGGACAAGAGAAGGAATGATGAATAGGGAGGGGGGTTGCAGGAATTTTTAGGCCAGTGACGCCCTGTAGGAGACTGTGATGGTAGATACATGACATCATGCATTTGTCAAGGCCCCTAGAATGTACAACACAAAGAGTGAGCCCTAATGTAAATTTGAATTGACAACAATGTTTCAGTATGGCCCATCAACTGTAACAAATGTACCACTCATACAACGTGTTAAAAATAGGAAAAAGGGGGGACGCCTGGGTGGCTCAGTTGGTTAAGGGGCTGCCTTCAGCTCAGGTCATGATCCCAGGATCCTGGGATCGAGTCCCACATGGGGCTCCTTGCTCAGCGGGGAGCCTGCTCTTCCCTCTGCCTCTGCCTGCCTCTCTGTCTGCCTGTGCTCGCTCTCTCTCTCTCTCTAACTAATAAATAAATAAAATCTTAAAAAAAAAAGAAATAGGAAAAAGGGGATGGAGGCGTGGTGAGGGGAGGGTATGGGAACCCTGTACATTCTGCTCAGTATTTCTAGAAACCCCAAAGCGCTCAAAAATAAAGTTCTTAAATTGAAATATTACCAGCAGAGAGAGTTGGAGATTTATATGAAAGTGTCGACTCATGAACCTTTCCGAGATTTGAACAAAGTGAATTAGTAGTGACTTAGTCTCAGGGGCTTGGGGAGATGTGGGGTCATCTCCCAAGGGTACGGGATTCCTTTTTGAGGTGATGAAAAAGTCCTGAAATTAACTGTGGGGATGACTGCCTTCTTGTGAATATACTAGAAACTACTGAATTGTGCACTTCAAGCTGGTGTACTGTGCAATATGTGAATCGTATCTCAATAAAGCTGGTGAGATAAAGATTTGTTTCATAAAGTTAAACCAGTAGCATTTAATAGTTTGTCTCTCACCAGAGTGCATGCTCCAAGGTCTTAACATTTGACTTCTTACCAGAAAGTCAATACTGTTTAAAAGTATGAAACTCCGGGGGCGCCTGGGTGGCTCAGTGGGTTAAGCCTCTGCCTTCGGCTCAGGTCATGATCTCAGGGTCCTGGTCCACAGGTCCACATCGGGCTCTCTGCTCAGCGGGGAGCCTGCTTCCCCTTCTCTCTCTCTGCCTCTCTACTTGTGATCTCTGTCAAATAAATAAACAAAATCTTTTTTTAAAAAATAAGAAAAAAAAGTATAAAACTCCAGAGTGAACGTCAATGTTTTTACTGATTTCAGTGAAGGTTAGGAGAATCACACAGGCAAGAGACCCTTAAAACATTTTCCTTCCAGACCACAGGTGGTTTCAATATGATTTTTAAGTGTCATTGTTAATGCCAAAGAAACTGTATACAATGTTAATTCGGGCTGAAGTTTTGAGCATTTATTTTAGAATAAAAACAATTACATTAATCCTCCACTCCCCCCAACACACACAGGCAGAAGAATACATCCTCCTTATGGCACTACCAGCTCAGCTGAATGCCACTCCAAAGAAGGGAATACAAAAGAGCACACAAACAGCCAGCGCTGCCATCAGCCAGTCACAGCGGTGGCTCGCCCTCAGAAGTACTGGGAAGAATGAAAGAAGAGATGGACGTCCATATTACAGGGATTCATAAAATAAGCTTTGTGTTATGTGGAGGGCTTGCCAAGAAAAGAAATGAGACATCAGAAAGAAGAAACGTGAGAGCCGCAGAGAGAGGAAAAAGGTTTAAAAAATGAATTCTCCCAATTATTTATACTGGCTGTTTAATTCTGTGGCATGATTCTGGCAATTTGCACTGTATTGAGGACAGTGCACTCTGACATGAGTGAAATTGAATTAGTGTGATTCTTTTATATGGAAGTTATCTTATAAAAGAGTTTAAGATCTAAAACTGAAAATATGATTACTTGCTGATGATCTTTAAATGTCACATGGAAACCTAACTTCTAATAAGGATGTTTAGACAGCAGGTGTTTCGAGGTGATCTGTACCCTTTTATAGTCTCCCGTTCATCTCCATATCAAGTGAAAACCACATTTCAATGTACTCTTCAGGTGTATAGGACACACACACACAGCCGCGTGTTGGGATTAAACCTGAGGTCCTGGGGGACTTGATGTAAACTTGAAAAGCCACACATAGATGGTTTGGGAGCATCAGTCAATTATCTGTTTGAATTTAAGAGACTAAGATAACCACTGGCAGCAATGTCACCAGAGAGGACGTCCCTGCTGGACATGTCTCCCACGTAAGTTTCACAGGTGTGACTTCACCCAAACATTATGAGGAAGACATTCAACCACCTGACCACAAAGCCTCTGGTACCATAAACTCTAGTCGTATTTGTCAAATGTATTACTCTACAAACATTTGTACAGACCACCGAATTTCAAAGGCACATTTTAGAAAGCTTTCTTATTACATATGCATATTGTCAATTATTTACTTTCTGAAAGGGATGGAGGGATTTCTGCATATAAGTTCAGACTTTATTTTTTTCTCAGACACATTGGAACAGGCACTGTAAGCTAAAATTGGTAGTGCTCATGCATGGACAGTCCACACCAGGCAAAATGCAGAGTTTCATGTGTTTTTATATCTTATAATCTATAAAAATTGAAATGAGGTAACTGGAAGATAAACTCAAAAAATATTCACTGACTTAGGTTTGTAACACACTGAGCATTATCTATTAGCATATATGGGAAGAAGCCTCACTCGCATAGGAAGTATTTCCAGGGAAAAGACTCATACATAATGTTTTAGAGAATAGAATAAAATCATGTTCATAATTTATGTGTGTATTAGCCAAAATCCATTTCTAAACCTTTATTCTATTAGTAAGACTCACTACTCCTCTTCCAAAAAGATATGTCCGTGTAGAGTCAATAAGGCTCAACTCTTGAAACGTGTACGTTATCTGTGTAGAAAAAATGAAGGTGCATTATAAGCCAAAGTCACTGATTTAAATTCATGTTTCATCCCATAAAGCAGACTACATCACATTACATAATATTCCATAAGTACAAAATACGAAAAGTTGGAAATTTGTTTATCTAGATGATACAACTGACCATGAGGAATGATTATTTATAAAGCCTTTTTCATCCGAAGTCCAGATCTTGCAATATGGATAATCTTCATTAAACATGTTTTTAGTTTCCTGCTTTCCTTTGAGAAAGAATAGCTAAATTCCTCAAAGGAAAAACAAGGAAACGAAACAAAACCAAAACAACACACAAGTTAATCCAATGTATGTTAGTCCTTGTTTTACTAGATCTTACTTAATTTAAAATCAACTTGAAATCTGCCAAAATATGTATTGCTTAATTAAGTAGAAGCAATTAGACAAGTCATGTTTCAAGTAGAGATGTGCCCAGCCATTCTGGTAATTCTATTTAAAGATGCACGAAGACAATAGCTGAGATTCCTGAATAGAATTAAATTCAAGAAGTTCTGGCTAACAAGAAGGTCACTTCTAATAGCTTGTGTCCAGTCCTATAAACACCAGTTCAAAATACTGCATGATAGATATCTTTGGATCAAATTTTGCACCAACTTTTGCAAGCATAATACTGCAACTTTTAGGCCAAGAAAAATATAAAGGAAGCAAATAAACCTCTATTCAACTGGGATTTTTAAAAATTTTTAGTCACAAAACTGAAAAGAAATTTTAAAAAATAAATAAAAATTTTAAAAAATGTTCAAATCTTGAATTTTAGGAAGATTTTGAAGTCACTTGATGCTTTGATAAATAAATACACTGATACCAAAATCTGAAAATAAATTTTGAGTCACAAAAATAATAGAATAGAATTATATTAGTTTAAAAAGTCAAATAGCGGGACACCTGAGTGGCTCAGTTGGTTAAGCAGCCGCCTTCGGCTCAGGTCATGACCCCAGCGTCCTGGGATCGAGTCCCACATCGGGATCCTTGCTCGGCAGGGAGCCTGCTTCTCCCTCTGCCTCTGCCTGCCAATCTGTCTGCCTGTGCTCATTCTCTCTGACAAATAAATAAATAAAATCTTTAAAAAAAAATAAAATAAAATAAAAAATAAAAAGTCAAATAGCACTAAAATGGCTACTCTGACCATCAACTTTTCACAGCAGGTATGCGACCTTGGACAAGTCATTTAACCTCTCCGTCAGCTCCCCATCTGTAAAATGGGGTAATAATGCATCAAACTCAAAGGGAGGTTGAGAAGATTCAAGCAGTGAAGGACTCAGGACATCTGGCCACAACAAGTGGCCCCTGTGACCCCCCATTGTTGTCAACATTCCCGCCCTCAGCAGTGACCCTGCCAACTCCTCTAAGTAGCCCCCATCTCGCTCAGAACAGGCTTTGAGTTTCTTCTCTCACTGCTGGGAAGAGTGTAAAGAATCGTCTTAGCCCCAAATCCTCACTGGCTCAAGTCACGGGCGTTCCAGTGTCATACTCAACAGCGAAGTTTCGTGCCAGAGCCTCCTCTAGTGATGAAGGACAGACAGCAAGAACCAGATCCCTCAGAGGCACCTGCGAGAGCAGAATCCCAGGACCCCACCCACGCAGCCTTTGATGGGAAGGACTTTTGTTCCAGGGAGAGGCTGGTGTTCCCTGGAGATAGAGTTTCAGGCTCAGAAAGTTCCTGAAAATAAATAATTCAACGGCATTACAGATTTCCCAGCTGAGGATGGGGAAGGCGGGTATGAAAATGCCCTTGGGACATGACTGGAATTCTCTGCAACCTTTTGATGTCCTTCAGGTTCCTGAGGTGTTCATCAGAACCCCAGAGCCGCAGAACTCCTCTTCCTTCCCATCACTGTCCCACTCAACTCCTGTTTCAACTTACAGATCTTGAGGGGCATACGCCGTGATTTCCTCAGCCATGAAACTGCGAGGTTGGCCCCAGTCGCAACCCCGGTAACCCCGGACAATAGATGCCACACTTTCCTGTGGCAGGAAGGGTTCTTAGCTGCGAACAACATAATTTGACAATTTTTCTTTATAAAAGGAGGATTTAGCAAAGGATACAGTGAGCTCACAGAACAAGCAGGGAGCTTAAGGGCTTTGCTGAGTCAGGGTTGGTGGGGTACAGGGGCAGGGGCCATAGTAGCCTCTTGGGGAGAGCCTGCCACTTCCCTTATCTTTGCCCAGTTAGCGCCAACCCAGAGCTATTTTTAACTTTTTGAGGAATGTCCCCCACTACGGAGTGCACAGCCTAAGGAATTGGCCTCAGGGTTTCATACAGATGTTTGCACCCTCGCACTATTCATCACTGGGAAGACATGGAAACAGCAGAAAGGACCCCCGACGGAAGGGATGGATGGAGATGCGGGCTGTGTCTATCACGGACGCCATTCCACCTTCACAAGAAGGAAGTTCTGCCGTTTGCAACAACCTAGGGGGAACATGAGGGACAGCCTGCTAAGTGAACTAAGCCACACCAAGGGGGACAAAAAATGGCACGATCTCACTTGCATGAGGAATCTCGAACAGCCGGACTGAGAGAAGCAGGGGGTGGGATGGTGGAGGCCAGAGGCTGGGGGCGAAGACGAAGAGGATTTAGTCAAAGGCACAAGGCTCAGGGCTGCTGGTTGACTTGAGTCTAGAGATCTACTGTACCGCACCCTGCCTACGATTAAATACGGTGCATTCAAAAATTTGCTAAGGGCTCCATCTTAGGTCAAGTGTTCTTTTTTTCCTAACTCTACTTTTTATTTTTTTATTATGTTCGGTTAGCCAACATAGAGTACATCATTACTTTTTGATGTAGTGTTTAATGATTCATTAGTTGTGTGTAACACCCAGTGCTCTTATCACAAAATAAGAATAAAAGGTAAAGATGGTGAGAGGGAAAAAACAAAACAAAAGAAGCCCCCCCGGAACAGAGCATGAGCCACCCCCCCAACATGCACCTGGAGGGGGACGGAAGCGACGTTCCTAGTGGCAGGCAGCACGCTGATTCTCAATAGATCACATCTGGGGAATTTCCTCCAAGCCAGGAGGCAGGTGGGGGCTGGACAGTCAAAAAAATAATGAGCATGGCTTCCCCACATTCACACACATTCTTATACACACTTAGAAATTGTAAGTGTTCGTGATTAACACGGTACAGTTATCTTTCGGTCAGTGAAGACTGCAGCACCCCTGTGTCCTGCCCCAGTCCTAGCATCACTGGGCACCACCCAATTCTCTCCTCCAAGGTGGTCGCAGGCACATCTCCATCCTCTGAAACCCGCAGAGTAACGGTGAGTTTAACCGTCCCCGAGGAAGTGCTCACATAAGTTGTTTCACAAAGCAAGGGGAGGGCACGGGAAGTTCGTTCTGGAGCGAGGAAGGAAATGTGAGTCAGCATGTGCTTCTGCAACTGTCCTGGCGCTGTGATGTGAGCCCTTCCGCCACTCCCTGCCCCGTGCTCACTTCACTCCCAGGTAGCACTTCGCTCATCGCCTTCTTTACCCGGTGACCCAGACCAGACCTCCATTTCTGGGGACACTAAGACCTTCATGGTCTGGCCAGTGCAGAATTGCTGCTGCCTCATTAATTTCGATAAGATACAGAATGTAAGGAGGCCAAGACCCAGGACCCCCTGATAACTGGAATGGGTGCCTTCTGCCCATCCCATGAAACTTTTCCCCTCAACTTGCCCAGGAATTTGCAGAGACTGGGATACCAGAACGCAGTCTCTGCCTCCATGCCATGGGGCCACTGTTGTGCCTGCTGATGGAAACAGACCTCCCCTGCGTCTGACCACATCCAAACCCAGGGTCCTCAACTCAGTGGCAAGAAGAAAAGTACTCGTGAGCAGGTGATCACATGGTTCAGTTCATGAGTGAAAGCAACAGCGGTTGCTGGTTCAAGTCATAACCAGGTCCTATAAAATAGTACGCCGAGGGATCAGCCAGGACACAGCCTGGGGCACTGACATCCCAGCTCACCTGCCCCGACATGTCCCCCCTCCCCCGTCCAGCCAGCGAGGCCACTGTCTCCACATGCTCCAGTAGCCACTGGAGAGGTCTACTGTCACCACGACAAAATGCCGCTGCTCCTCTACCTTTGCCCCGTGTGTTCCTGATCGTGTCTTGGGTTGGGAGATCACATCTGCTGAGTGCAAGGCTTGTGCCTCCTAGTTGGCCATCAGGAGCGCCAACAAGGTAGGATCTGTCCCCTCATCCATTACCAGCATGAAGTCATGACTCCAGAATATAATAGTCGGTTGTGCAATTGGCAGGTTCATTCCTGACTCCCAAATAGTCCGCAGAAGCAAGCAGGGAACTCTGAGCACTTCCGGCCATGTGCTCTCAATTTTCATCTTAGTACCGATGAGACAGACTCCAAGGGGCTCACGTGGTTCATCCCCAGCAGAACTGGAATTAAGATCACACCCTGAGAACATGTGAACACCACACAAGCTGGTTATTCAGGTCATGTTGCAAAAGCAGAATCGTTACAGGGTTTTCTTCTATGACAGTTGGCAGAGAAAAAGCACTTGGAAACAGCTCCCTGCGTCTCCCCCTGAGCTTATGAAAAGCGCTTGAACAGCCAGAAACTGCGGTAGGTATTTTAGGGTAAGTACTCAAAATAGGGAAGAGTAATCCTCCCCATATTAAGTCAAGCAGAGTTTTCTTCCTAAGCTACTTTTTAAGTCATTTTGATCCTCCTAAGCAGTAGTGGGACAGAATCATAGCGTATGTGAGCCGAATGGGCTCTGGGCCCAGCTGGTCATGACACAGATGAAGGCCCAGCCTCGGAGGCCGGCTGCCTGGTAGGCTCATCCTGGACCTGGTTTCCAGGCACTGTCTCAGGCCCACACTGATCCAATGCCCATCACATTAGAGGTTACAGAGACATAACAGTTCCCTATCCTGCCCTGTTACGGAAGGTATTATCATGACTTTATTAGTGGGAATGCATTAAAACAGCATTTTTTTAAAGATTTTATTTTTTTTATTTGAGAGAGAAAGAAAGCATGAGTGGGGAGAGGAAGAAGTAGGTTTCCCACCGAGCAGGGAGCCTGATGTGGGACTCGATCCCAGGACCCCAAGATCATGGCCTGAGACAAAGGCAGGTGTTTTAACTGACTGAGTCCCCCAGGTGTCCCTAAAGGGCACCTTTAAAGTAAATCTTCCCAAATGTAAATATGAACACGTGAATGCTTTTGGTCTTGAGCACTCAGTAATAACATCTCTGAGGACCTAAGGGGTACAATTAAAGTAGGAAAAAAAAAAAAACGACCCTCTCCTTTCTCCATAAAAATGTGTCTCAGAATAACTGGACTTACAAAAGCTTGGAATACAAAGGCTGGGGATGAAAAATATGTGATTGAGATCGCTCCAATTAGACACTTCTAAAATATTTTTCTTTCTTCTAACTAAAGTATTTTAAGCTGCAGAGAGCTCGTTAGCTGTAATGGGACTCATTGAGGGCTGATTCTTGAGAGAGAGACAGAGCCAGCCTGCCATCAGGCACGTGTGTGGGAGACGGGGTCCGCAGCCCCAGATCTGGCAGAGAGCACACAAGCGTGAAGCCAGTGTGAGAGGACACAGGGGGACGTAGGGGGAGGAACAGAGGGTGGCTCTCAGGGAAGATCACGGGTCAGGGACTGAGTAGTCTTGGATTTGACACATCCCCAGTCCTGGGCGAACTTGGAAATGTCACCAAATCTCTTCAGAATCTCTCAGGAAATGTCTCTCCACGCAGGCTCCATTCTCCACCAATTCTCTCTGCAACTCTGTTTCTAGCACTGGACCCACTTACCTCAATTTACTCTGTAAACTTTTTATATTCTTCATTAAATCTCAGAAGCATTGGACTTGTCATTTAGCTTGACATCAGAGCTCTGCAAAATTGCCTAAATTAATGAAAAATTCCATATAGCATGATATCGTGTATCTTAAGAGACTGCTTTTCTGTCCTAACATTACTCATCGATTACTAGATTTATGTGCGCGTGGTTAAGCTATCTCAAAAGTGAGCTAATATTATTCAGCAGAGTAATAGTTCTAATGCAGTGTGTCAAAAGTTACATTAAATTCTCCCTGAAATACAGTCTCCTTATAAAAATTGTGCTTCTCTTATTACGTCACCAATGATACAATGACTGCCTCGAAGTTGAAATGTCTTGAACAAGTCAGCATTCTCAAAAAAAAAAAAAAAACCAGCACTTCTATATAGACTTTTCCTTATTTTAGCACATTACATTTTACCATGTTTTGTTTTGAAGTAATTAGAGACCGCCAGAAAGTTGCAAAAGTAGAGCAAAGAGGCTGATGCAATCTTCATTCAGTTTTCCCAACTGGTTACATCTTACTAACAATAGAACACTGTCAGAACCAGGAGGCTGACATTGGTCCAACACACGGATGACACGTGTAACCTTCACCGAAATCTGGGTACTTGATCCATCACCACAAAGATCTTCCCCTGCCTTCCTTTCCCAGTCACACACCTCCTTCTCAACCCATCCCATCCACCAGCCCTACAAACTGGCAATCACTTACCTGTCTCTTTTTTTTTTTTTTGCCATTTTTTCATTTCAAGAATGCCAAATAAACGTACTCATACACTACGTGCCCTTCAAAGGCCAACTCAAAGATGAGCTTTTTTCATCAGCATCGTGTCTTTGAGATCCGTCAGAGTACCTGCACATAGCAACTGTCCATGCATTTGACTGTGGAGTAGTGGTCCACAGTATCGATACACTACGCTTTGCTTAACCATTCGCTTATTCTAAAAAGTTTCTAAAAAATTTGGTTGATTCCAGGGCGCTTGGGTGACTCAGTGGGTTAAAGCCTCTGCCTTCAGCTCAGGTCATGATCTCAGGGTCCTGGGATCGAGCCCCATGGCAGGCTCTGCTCAGGGGAGCCTGCTTCCTCCTCCCCCCGCCCCCGCCTGCCTCTCTGCCTACTTGTGATCTCTGTCTGTCAAATAAATAAATAAAATCTTTTTTAAATTTTTCGTTGATTCCAGTTTACAGCTATTACAAATGAAGTGCCATAAACAATGACATGCCAATGGGGGCAGGGATTTAAGCCGTAATTTCACTTGGACAGATGCCTAGGTGTGCAATCACCGGCGCAAACCCCACTTGGACGCGGTGTATAATTCTTTTGCTATATTGTCAAATTTTACTTGCTAAGGTTTTGTTAAGGATTTGTACATCTATGTTTACAAGCGCTATGGATCTACAGTTTTCCTTGTTTGTACAGTCTGAGTTTTTTAAAATCATATTTAAATTTCATTTAGTTAACATGCAGTGTTATGTTAGTTTCAGGTGTACGGTGCAGATTCGACATCCAATACAACACCTGGTGCTCATCACAAGTGCACACCTTGATCCCCACCCCTGCTTCCTCCATGCCCCAACCTCTCCCCTCCGATGACCATCCATGTGTTCCCCAGATCCCGCCCCTGCTTCCCCCACGAGCCCCAACCTCTCCCCTCCGGTGACTGTCCATGTGTTCCAGAGTGAAGAGTCTGGTTCTCACATTGAAAATACGGGCTTTTTAAGATGAATTGGGAACTATTCCCTCTTCAACTTTCTGGAAGGGGTTTTGTAGATTGGTGCTAATTCTTCTATAAATATTGGTAGAATTCTCCAGTGAAAACATCTGGGCCAGGAGATTTTGATTTCAGAAGTTTTTTCAATTATGGATTAAATATCTTCAATAGATTCCGGGTTATTCAAATGATGTGTCCTATATTGGATGTGTTGTGCGAACTTCTCATTTATGTTGGGGGTTTATTGTAGAATTGATCTATTTTCTCTAAATTATCAAATGTATGTGGGTGGAATCATCCACAGAATTTTCTTACTACCATTGTCATGTCTTCAGGGTCTGTAGTGATGCCCCAAATTCCAGATATGGATAATTTGAGAGCTCTCTCTCTCTTTCTTTCTCGGTCTTTTCACCAGTTACTAGAAGTTTGTCAATTTTACTAATCTTTTCAAAGAATCAGCTTATTATCTTTGCCTTTCTCTATTTTTCTTTTTTCTATCCTTTTCATCTCTGCTTTTATTATTGCCTTCCTTCTGCTTGCTTTGGTGTTATTTTACTATTCCTGTGGTTATTCCCCCACTTCTGGAAGGTGTATTTGGAATTGACATAATTTAGCAGCTAGCAGAATCCTTACCTTTGTCCCCTGACCTGGGGAGTGACTCTATGGTTGCAGGAAAGGCCAAGTGGGAGCCATTAGAACCACTGCATCTACCTAGGAAAGTAGAAAAGCAAGAGAACCACTGCATTCCTGGAGGGACTGGGGGTGGGGAGGGGCATCTGCGCACCAATCAAGGACATTCTATGTGGCTTGGAGAATGGCAGTAGATTATTGTGTCCTTAACCAGACAGTGATTCCATAAGGCAGCTGCCATGGCAGATGTGGCTTCATCACTTATGAGATTTCCCGCATCCTCTGGTACCCAGCAGGCAGCCATTGATCTGGCCGATGTCTCTATCTCCATACCTGTCCATCAGGCCCACACCAGGGGCAGCTTTCTCAGCTGGCAAGGCCAACAATGCATCTTCACTATCCTACCTCGGGGCGTATCAACTCTCCAACCTCTTTTAGTTCTCAGGGGCCTTGATGGCCTTTCCCTTCCACAGGACATCTTACTAGCCCATTATGCTGATGACATTACATTTACTGAACCTCATGAGAAACAAGTAGTAACTTACTACTCTAGATTCACATGAGACCTTTGTGTGTCAGAAGTGGGAAATAAATGGGACAAAATGCAGAGGTCTTTTACCTCAGTGAGATTTCTAAAGGTCCAGTGGTGTGGGGCATGATGAGAGATCCCTTCTCAGATGAAGGTAAGTTGTTATTAAATCTGACTCCTCCTGCAACCGTGAAAGAGGTGTGATACCTGGTGGCCTTCTTTGGATTTTGGAGGCTACATGTTCCTCATATGAGTATGTGACTCATGCCTTGTTGCTGAGCCACACAAAAAGCTGCTAGTTTGGAGTGAGACCCAGAACAAGAGAAGGGTCTACAGGAGGTCCAAGCTGCTGTCTGAGCTGGTCCGCTGCTCAGGCCTGTGATGCTCTATTCGGGCCATATGGTGCATTAAGAGCCAGTGGCAGAGAGGGTTGCTGATTGGAGCCTTTTGAAGGCCCTTCTAGGTGCATCAAAGAACAGGCCTTGAGGATTTGGGAGCAAGGCCCTTGTATTATCCACTAGATAACTACTCTCCTTCTGAGAAACAGCTCTTTGCCATCTTCTGGGCCAAGAGACTAAACACTTGACCATGACCACTAAGTTACCAGGTGGCCTCAGCTGTCCACCATGAACTGAGCGCTACCTTACTCACAAAGCCACAAAGTGGGACTTAGCACAATAGCACCCCATCATCCAAGGGGAGTAGCGTATATATATGATCAATATGGAGCAGGTCCTAGAGGCACACATAAGTGACATGGAGACGTGACCCAAATACCCATGGTCCCCACTCCTACTATGCTGCTTTTTCTCTCCATGTGTACATAGGGCCTCTCAAGGAGTCTCCTGTGATTCATTGACAAAGGAAGGGAAGATGCAGTCCTGGTTTACAGATGGTTCTGCTTACTCTACAGACCCAACATGGGCTGCCACAGCACAACAGACCCTCTCTGGGACATCCCTGTGGGACTGTGGTGAAGAGAATCCTCCCCATGGACAGAGCTTCAGGCAGTTCACCTGGATAAAAGATAAATTCCTAGAAAAAGAAATAGCCAGACATGTGGTTTTATACTGGATGGAGGGCGGTGGTCAATGGTTTAGCTGGATGGTCGGGGACCTGAAAGGCACAGGATTGGAAAATCGGTCGTAAGGAAATATGGGGAAGAGGAATACAGATAGGCCTCCCTGAATGGGTCAGAAATGTGAAGGTATTTGTGTTCATGTGAATTCTCAGCAAAGGGTAACCTCCACAAACAAGGATTTTGATTCTCAAGTACATGAGATGATCCATTCTGTGGATATGAGTGAGCCTATCTCCCCAGCCGCCTTCATCATTGCCCAAGGAGCTTATCGACTGAGTGCCCATGGTGGCACGATGGAGGTTATGCTTGCATGCAGCAATGTGAACTTCTACTCACCAAGGCCAACCTGGCCATGCTCACCATGGAGTGCTCAATCTTCCAGCAGTGGAGTCCAGCACATCTCCAGTATGGCCCATTCCCCGGGTAATAAACCGGCTGGTCCATAGCAGATTGATAACACTAGATAGTTTCCCTTATGGAGGGGCAGCATCATGTGTTTACTGAAATAGACACTTGCTCAGGATACAGATTTGTCTTCCCCACATGCAACACTTCTGCCAAAACTGTTATCTCTGGACTTACAGAATGCTTATCCATTGGCATGGTATTCCACATAGCACCACTCCTGGTCAAGAAACCCGTATCACAGCACACCAAGTGTGGCAATGGGCCCACAGTGGTGGAAGTCATGATCTTCCCATGTTCCCCACCATCCTGAAGCAGTTGGCTCAGTAGAACAACGAAATTTGAAGACTCAATTACAGTGCTGCCTGGGCGGCTATAACTTGCAGGCAAAGCTCGTCCTGGGCCAGGGTTCTCCAGGGCACCATATGTGACCTGGGTCAGTATCTGATATGTGGTGCTGCTTCCTCCACAGCCAAGGCTCATAGGTGTAGGAATCAAGGAGTTGAAACAGAAGTAAGACCATTGTGACCCCCTCGAGCCTTTAGTGTTCCCATAACCTTCTGCCCTGCTGGCCTTAGCTCCAAAGAGATGAATGTTTCCACCAGGAGACACAACAATTCCATTTAAATGTGAGTTAACACCACCATTCGGCCACTGTGGGCTCCTCATGCCTCTGAATCAACAGTCAGGGAGGTCAGTTTTATTGGCCCTGACCACCAAGGGGACTATTTGCAGACTACAAGTTCCACGTTAAAGGTGAGAAGGTGTGTATCTGGAATACAGGGGGTCCCTTAAGGCAGCACTTGCAAAGCCTAATGCTCTGGGATTAGGTTCAATAGAAAACTTACAACAACACAATCCAGGCGGGACTACCAGTGACAGAGACCATTCAGAAATGAAGCCGTGGGTCACCCCACCTGATGAAGAACCACAACTGGCTAAGGTGCCTGCTCAAGGTAAAGGGAATACAGAACGGGTAGAGGAAGAAGGCACCAATACCAGCTACAATCATGTGACCAGGTACAGAAATGAGGACTACAAGTGTCTGGGGTATTTACTCTTTTTTTGTTATGAATGTGTGTGTGTGTGTGTGTGTGTGTGGGTGGGTGTGTGTGGGTGTGTGTGGGTGTGGGCTTTTTTTTACTCTCTTATTATCACATAAATTAAGATGTATTGATTTCATGTCCTAGTACATAAGCATTATTGATTTTACATTGTTATATTATTCAAGGACTTCACCTCCTCTTCTGAGGATGGGGTTGGTGCATTTTCTGTTGAGTGTCAGATTGTTATATCATGTTAGAGTCAGGTAGAATTATGACCTTCTTGTTGTCTTTATTGGAGGTTAAGTATGGTTTAAGGAGATTCATGTGTCACGTAGACCTGGGATTTGTTATTTGTAATGGCTAATTTTATGTGCCCACCTGATTGGCCACACAGTGCCCAGATTAAACATTATTTCTGGGTGTATCTGTGAGTGTGTTCCAGATGAAATTAGTATTAAAATTGATGGACTCGGGAAAATAGATTGCTCTCCCTGGTGTGGGTGGGCCTCACCTAATCTGTTGAGGGTATGAATAGAATAAGAGACAGAGGAAGGAAGAATTTGCCCTTGCTTTTCACCATTGAGCCAGGACACCTCACCTCATCTCATCTCCTGATCCTCAGACTAGAGTCTACATGACTGGTTCTCCTGGTCGCCAAGTCCTGGGTGTGGGACTGAGTCACCCCAGCTTTCTTGAGTCTCTAGCTTGCAGGCAGCAGATTGTGGGACTCCTCAGGCTCCATCGTGGTGTGAGCCAATTCCCCGCTACACGCATGCCTGTGCGCGCACACACACACACACACACACACACACACACCATGCAAGTTCTTCTTCTTTGGAGAACCCTGACTAATATGACATGTAACCACCATTATAATCGTACAGAATAGTTTCTGCTCCAAAATCCCCTGTGTTCTACCCGCTCATCCCCCTCTCCTCCCAAACCTGGACAGCCACTGATCTTTTTACTGTATCTCTAGTGTTGTTTTCCAAAGTGTCGCAGAGTTGGAATCACACAGCGTGTAGCCCTTTTAGATTGTCTTCTTTCATTTGGGAATATGCATTTAAGGTTCTTGCATGTCTTTTCATGGCTGGACAGGACATTGCTTTTTATCACTAAGTAATATTCAATTATAGGGGTATTAGCGTGGTTTCTTTGCCCACCCACTTAGGAAGGACATGTTGGTTGCTTCCAATTTGGGGGAAATTATGAATAAAAGTTCCACACGCATTCATGTGTAGGCATTTGTGTGTATATAGGCTTTCAATCACTGGAGTATATACCACGAAGTCTGATCAACAGATTGCATGTTAAGTGTCTATTTAGTTTATTTTTAAGAAACTGCCAAACTGTCTTCTGAAGTGGCTATACCATTTTGTGTTCCCTCCAGCAGTAACTAGAGTTCCTGGGGTTCCCCATCCTCATCAACATTTGATGTCATCACCATTCTGGGTTTGAGACATTTTAACAGGTGCATTGTGGTATTTTATTGTTGTTTGAAGTTATAATTCCCTAACAATGTATGACATTGAGCATCTTTGCATATGCTTACCTGACGTACTTGTATCTTCATTGTTGGTGTGTCTACTAAGCTTTTTTGCCCATTTTTAAATCAGGTTGTTCGATTTTTTTTTTTTTACTTGATAGACAGGGATCACAAGTAGGCAGAGAAGCAGGCAGAGAGAGAGGAGGAGAGAGCCTGAGCAGAGAGCCTGATGTGGGGCTCGACCCCAGGACCCTGAGATCATGAGCTGAGCCGAAGGCAGAGGCTTAACCCACTGAGCCACCCAGGTGCCCCTGATTTTTTTTTTTTAGTGTTGATCCTTAAGAGTTCTTTGCATATGTTTGTACGAGTCTTTTATAAGATGTGTGCTTTACAAATATTTTCTCCCTCTCTTGGGTCTGTCTTCTCATTCTCTTGTATTCATTTCTTTTCTAAGTATCTAAAATTTTTATTTGTGAGTTTCTCTGAGATAAGATCCCTTGCTTTTTGTTCAAGTTCACTGATTTTTTTCTGTGATATCTAGTCTGCAGTTAATCTCATCCTGTGTACTTTTTACCTGATCTTTTTTCATTTTAATCTCTAGAAAATTGATTTGCATCTTTTATATCCCTCCCTGCCTCTACTTCACAGGTTCAATCCTTCCTGTAGCTTCTCGAAAATATGGATTAGAGTTATAATGTCTGTTTTAATTTCCTTGTTTAAAAATGCTTTAATCTCTCCATTTCTGGATCAGTGTTAATGGATGGTTATTTTTCCTTCTCATTGCAGTTCAATTGTCCTGCTTCTTGGCATGCCCAATAATGTCTAATGGATGCCAGTTGTAATTTTTACTTTTCTGGAGCTGAATATTTTAGTATTTCTATAAATGTTCTTGAATTTGGTTCTGGGATGTAGTTAAATTTCTTGAAAATAATTTTGTCCTTTTGGGTCTTGCTTTCAAGGTTTTTTAGGTGGAGGTCTGACAATGTGTAGTTTATGTTGCTGTGTTCCCCACTTTTCAGGACTGAGAACTATTCTGAGTACTCATATATTCAAATTTTCCCATGCTAGCTGGAGAGACCGGGCATTTTTCTCTGCCCTGTGTGAGTCCCAGGGATTTATTTTTTTAATTGGAGAGAGCGAGTTCATGAACAGGGGGAGGGGCAGAGGGAGAGGGAGAGAGAATTCCAAGCAGACTCTGCACTGAGCTTGGAACCCTAGCAGGACTCCATCTCAGGACCCGGAGACCATGACTCGAGTTGAAACCAAGAGTCAGATGCTCAATGGATTGAGCCACCTAGGTGCCCCCCTTCGGATGCTTGGAGGTGGTTCTTTCCCCTGCCTTGGGAAGTGTTCTTACAGGAGTATGCTGGTCTGAGCTGGTAAACTTCAGACCTAGTTTCCACTCACCTCTGCTGCTTCCCATCCCCGCCCTTGCTCTGTCTCAGTCACACTGGCGTTTGTCCGGTTTCTAGGACAAGCCTGGCTCCTTGCACCAGTTTTTATTCCTTCTACCTATCATGTGCTTCCTCCGCCAGGCCTGACTGCCTCCAACTGGCATCCGGCTCTGAGCTCCAACATTGCCTTTTCTTATGCAAATGTATCCTCTAGTTTTCTCTCAAATGCTGTTTCTTACCTTCAAATCGTTTTGTGGTTTAAAATAACCAGTTTGTGTATTTTGTGAGGGTTTTTAAATGTGCTTTCCTAAGCTGTACTACCCAGCAGCTGATGATCACATGGGGACAGGAGCTCTAAGTTCCTGTTCAGCACTGTACTCCTTGTGTCTTGGTGGACAGAACGCTTGGTTAGTATCTATCTGATGTGGATCTTTGGCTTGATCACTGATTAGAAGTCTGCATCGCTCAACTATCGCCGCGGTGTAAGCCTTCTACTGTGATATCAGTGTATTTGCCGTCCACAGGAATGCTTGTTATATGTTTATTATTCATTTTCCGCAAATGGTGCCCTAGGTCTGCATTCAGTAGTGATACTGAAGTGACAATCCAGCTTCCTATGGCAGAGTCTTCAGGGTTTCCACTTGTCAGTTACGGAATTTTAAATGCCGTGGAAATAAGTTTGCTAGAGGCAGAACTATATGTTTCCCGAAGATATTTTGATATTAAACACTAATAATACATTTTTCCACTTTTTCTGATTCTGGGAAAAAAAAGTCACCGTTCTGAAAGGCTTCATTAAAAAAAAATCTCCAAATCTCGAATCACTAGATTGTACACCTGAGATGAATAGAACGTTGTATGTAACTACCAGGATTTAAAATAAAAACTTAAAAATCTTCCAAATCAATTGAAAAACAAACTTGTCATTGAAGTTCTACATTTAAGAAGATATTTTCTGAGTTAATTATGCTATCGCTCTGAACAAAATATCTTCTTATCATTGTATTTAATTTTGACTGGGATGTATACTAGTAATTGGCTTTTTGTAGGCATCTGAGAAATCACATTGGCTTAAAATATCTATTATTCCTATTACTAAAATTTAACTGCAAATAGCTTAGGAGACTATGGATGTAACCTTAGATATAACACAATTTAATTAGTGGGAAAATACTTTGCAAATACTGAGTAAGCCACTTGGACCAGCTCTTCTAGCTCTGGACTCCACTTATTTCTTTTCTTAAAGAAAGAGGGAAAATCCTTAAAGCAAAAACTTCTTAAATTTTTTCCACAATGCTGAAGAACACAGTTTCAGAATTATTTTGACTTTAGGGATTGTTCTTTTTATAGGCGACAATGATGCCTTTTACTGGTTTTACTGGTATCGAAGAGACATTGGAATTCCTTATGAGACCGTCCTCCCTCGGATGGGAAATGGAGCAGTGACGTCTGTCTGCAGTACCCACTGCTCGTCTAGCTTGCTGTTCCTGATGGAGTCATTTCAGTCCTATCCAGACAGAAAAACTTAGATGCAATCTTGATTCCAGGAAGGAAGGGGGATTATAGAGGAAATTGGGCTGAGTGAATCCTTTTTCCTCCCTCAAGGGGGATAAATGTGTTGATTCCAAACATGTGTAAAAACAAGTAAGCAAACACTTGCTATTTACGAACTCAAAACTACATGGGCTTCGCATGCTGGTGGGAAAGGTCTGATTTGGGGATAATTCAGGACCTTTGGTCTAAAGACGTACTTCTCTTTTCAAAGCATACTCTTCAGGAGCCCACATTTTATGCCAAATACTCTAAAATCTTCTTTTTTAAAAAAGATTTTATTCATTTATTTTAGAGAGAGGCAGATAATGACAAAGAGAGCAAGAGACAGCGGGCAGGGAGGAGAGGGAGAAGCAGGGTCCCCCCTGAGCAGGGAACCAGACATGTGGCTCGATCCCAGGACCCCGAGATCATGACCTGAGCAGAAGGCAGACATTTAACCAAATGAGCCACCCAGGTGCCCCGAAACTATAAAATCTTGAGCTGGTATATGTTACTAGTTAATATAATGTGACATTTTTTCAAGTTTATTTACAGTTTCAAGAGTTTGACCTGTGTCTTGTAGAAGTCTATAAGGATGGGACGCCCAGTGGCTCAGTCGGCTGGGTGTCTGCCTTCAGCTCAGGTGATGATCTCAGGGGTCCTGGGATCAAGTCCTGAGTGGGGCTCCTTGCTCAGCGGGGAGCCTGCTTCTCCCTCTTCCTCTGCCTGCCTCTCCCCCTGCTTCTGTGCCACACATGTGCGCTTTCTCTCTTTCTCTGTCACATAAATAAATAAAATCTTTAAAAGACAAAAATTCTGTAAGGACTTTGAGAGGGACTTCATGCAACTCCTTCCTACCCATGTCTTCGAGTGTAGTTTGTTTGGCTAGGCCAGCACCAGTATGCCACAGGCCACCTTCCTGCTCCTAACCAGGGTCTAGAGTCATCAGGTTACGCTACCTGTCTGGCCTTGAAATCATCTGAGTGTGCAAATGAGACTTGCTTCAGTCTCCTTCTGTGACAGAGGAAGAACTTAAAGCCCTAATATGTCAGAGATTTGACAAAGGTGAGGGGACCACTTTGTGACTTTCATGGGTGTCGTAGTTTCTTATGGAAGCTGTTGACAAGTCCATAAACTCAGCACCTTCAAGCAGCCGAAACTGGTGGTCCTATGGTTTTGGAGGTCAGATCTGTGACGTGAAACCAGGCGTCGGCGGGGCCGCCTCCCTTTAAGAGACTCCAGGGGAGAAGTGACCATCTCCCTTTCCCAGTTTCTGGAGGATGCCCACATGGCTTGGTTTGTGGCCACATTCTCTATGTTCAAAGCGCGTCACTCCAACCCCTGCTTCTCTGGTCACATCTCCTCCCTCTCTCTCTCACACCTGCTCTGTCCTCAGAGGACCCTGGAAATCACACGAGGTACTCCAGGATCATCCCAAAACCCTTAATGTGCAAAGTCCTTTTTCTGTGACGTGGAGTCACAGGGACACAGGGTCTGGGGAGAAGGGAGGGGTGATGCTGGGGCCATTATCCTCACTGACTGAGTGAGCATTTGCACTGTGGACTATTTCCTCCATTAGAAAGTATTAAAAGTTCCACATATGACTGTATTGGTATAAAAATCTAGTAGTTTAATATAGTCATTATTACTTATATTCACTTTTTTCTAATAATTTTAAAAGAAATTCAAGTCCAGCCTTTTGGTCAGCTGTACCTCATGGATAAGGAGGTCCCAGACGAAAAGGCTGAAAAGGCGACTTGAGCGTTGGACTTCCATTTCCTTCCTCTTCACACTTGATTTCCTAGATCTGGCTTGGAATTTCAGATGGAGCTGTGCGGTTCTTTGCGAGCTGCTTTGGAATGTGCCACCACCCATGGCTTTCTTCGACTTGATGAAGAGTTTAGTTGGCGACGCGGCATTTTGGCTGATGCCTGCTGTCGTTGGGGCTGTCCTGAGACAAGATCCAGCATCCTCCCACCCAGGGAAGACCGTCCTCACACCCACAGGTCCTTCCTCACCTTCCAGAGAGTGCGCTCATCCATTGCCGGCCTCCCACGCTCTTCTGCACATTCTGGCTTGTGCCAAGACCCATGAGGAAGTAAATTTTCCTCTGAAATGGAATTTTACCTTCTCCAAACTGCTGACTTCCTTGCTGGCCCACAGCGCGAGCCAGGAGTGTGCCAGTTTATTATATGATGTCGTGGCTGTCGATGGGCACACTCCCCCTGCTCAGGAACCATGAGGAGATGGCCCCAGGCCTGAAGCTGCATTGAGTTTCCTGAGTTCCCTGACATAAGAACCAGCCTCCAAGGGCATGAGCTGCACTCCCCACGGCAGGGGAGCCCGTTTTTCCTGCCCCTCACGTGGGTGCAGCTTTCTCTAGCTTGAATTGGCCCAGTTTTGAGGCTCCACCTGGAGGCCCATCAGTGACTCTTCTTGAGCAGCTGGTTAGTTCCGCACCCAGCCATTCCCCCTGGGTGCTGGGCTCTCACACTCCAGCCCCGGGCCAGGGGCCAGGCAACTCGGGACAGCCCCTCTGCCCTACAGCCTACTGACATGGCTCAAACTCACCAATCCCAAGCCTGCCTACCTGCCTCGCCTGTTCCGTCCCACGGAAACCCCAAGACAGGTCCTTGTCCACATGTTCCCTTCCTCCCCTCTGCCTCTCCACCTTAGTCTCCTGACTCCCACGCAGCCCTAGGTGGTACAGACCCCTCTTATGGGGACCTCGGAATATACTAAACTCTCTTGCAGTGGAAGTCATCTTCTGATCTGTTGACACAAACATGTCTCCACACCAAACACCCATTGAAATAATGAGAGTTTCCACAATCCCAGCAGTTATGTACGTACACGAGTCCGTGACTTTGACACAGGATGCGTGAGTTGAAAGAAAGAAACCTGAATGTGTAGAGTAAACCCCTTCGAGTGCAGAGACGATGAAGGTGTGTGTGAAGAAAGAGTAAACAAGATCTGGTTCACAGTCCACCTGTTAGGAAGGTGACAAACACCCCCTTTATGGAATATGAGTCACAGAAAGCCCTTCGTAAGGCCCATCTTATTAACCCTCACCGTGAACACACAAATCGAGGGCTGTTACCTCCTTATTAGAGATTTAGAAATGGAGGTTTGAGAAATGTAAGAAGTTTCTTAAAGTCGCATAGTAAGTAAGTAAGTCGTGGAGCCAGGTTCTCAGCCAAGTCTGACTCACCGCTGCCATTAAAAACGGCAACATTATACATCTAGGTTTCTGCAAACATTTTTGCAAAATAGGAGTTGGGAATGGAAGCCAAAATTCACAGTCGCAAGTTGAGCATGGAAAAAAAGTCCTTAAGAAGACACCAGAATTGGAAACTCATCTAAAGAGAGAAGAAATTGTAAAGTGTGCTGGGTTTCATAGGAACAAGGCGATCTCCACATCCTCAGAGAAAAGTCAAGGGCTCTGGCCCCTTGAAGCATGTTTACTTTTTTTTTTAATACACAATTAGTTTATTCCTTTTCCTCTTGATGGACATTTTTCTATGTCATTAATTTCTGATCTTTAATATTTTCTTCCTCTATCTTCTTTGTGTTTGTTTTTTTTGTTTGTTTGTTTTTTCTTTAAGCTTTTTTATTTAAACATATAATGTAACCCCACCACCCTCTCCCAACCCCTCTCTCCCCAACCCCCCTCAGTTTGTTTTATGACATTAAGAGTCTCTTTTGGTTTGTGGGGCACGTGTACCCAAATGTTTATAGCAGCAATGTCCACAATAGCCAAGTTATGGAAAGAACCTAGATGTCCATCAACAGATGAATGGGAAGCGTGTTTACTTTATCCGGGAACGATGAAAGCCTCTAAAATAAAAGGCCAAGGGTAGGAAACCCGCTGTTAAGAAATGTCTAGTTTTCTGTCTTGTCCTGGCAGTTTCAAGCGATTTGGGCTTTGACCTTGTCATTTCCACCCTAAGGACACTGTACATAAAATGTGCAACTGTTGGGGCGCCTGGGTGGCTCAGTGGGTTAAAGCCTCTGCCTTCGGCTCAGGTCATGATCTCAGGGTCATGGGATCGAGCCCCGCATCGGGTTCTCTGCTCAGCGGGGAGCCTGCTTCCCTTCCTCTCTCTCTGCCTGCCT
The DNA here is from genome assembly GCA_003697995.1 of Taxidea taxus jeffersonii. Classification (NCBI taxonomy): domain Eukaryota; kingdom Metazoa; phylum Chordata; class Mammalia; order Carnivora; family Mustelidae; genus Taxidea; species Taxidea taxus. Next base: position 21,566 of record RCUC01121362.1, on the reverse strand, counting down.
CTCTGTCTCCCTGTGATCTCTGTCTGTGAAATAAATAAATAAAATCTTTAAAAAAAAAAGTGTAACTGTCATGATCTCGATTGATTCTTTTCCATTAAAACTCCTGTCTAGGACCACTAATTCTTTGATCAAAGGCTTTGCAGCGCAGGGAAAATACTTTGAAATTTTCACATCATTATTTGTAGCCCACTAATTTCAGTTCTTTATGTCTTAATTTTATAGAAATTACAGATTTATCGATCCTGCCCTGTGCAATATCATATACTATGTTCCTGAGTCTAGTTTTTGTCATGGTGCCTTCTTTGACATGAGGTTTTTCCTCTCCTCAATTGGTTAACAATTGTCCAAAGTCCTGAAGTTTCAGATTTGTCCGTTTTTGCCCAGTAAACTACTCTCCTACTTGCAGTTTAATCTCTTGTCAGTATTATTTCAGGTCAATTATTTCTATCAATTATAAATATTTCCATATTTATTACTGCAATTTAAAATATTATCCAAGGGATGCCTGGGTGGCTCAGTTGGTTAAGCAGCTGCCTTTGGCTCAGGTCATGATCCCACCGTCCTGGGATCGAGTCCCACATCGGGCTCCTTGCTCGGCAGGGAGCCTTGCTTCTTCCTCTGCCTCTGCCTGCCATTCTGTCTGCCTGAGCTCTCTCTCTCTGACAAATAAATAAATAAATAAATAATATATATATATATATATATAAAATATTATCCAAAAAAAATTATCATCAAACTGAGTGGCTCAGATGGTTAAACGTCTGCCTTCAGCCCAGGTCATGATCTCAGGGTCCTGGGATCCAGCCCCACATCAGGCTCCCCGCTCTGTGGGGAGTCTGCTTCTCCCTCCCTCTCTGTACTCTCTCGCTCTCTCTCTCAAATAAATAAATAAGTACTCTTTAAAAAATAAATGAATAAAATATTATCAAACTATGTGACCTGATAGTATTTTTATTACGGCCAAATAACAGTATCGATTCCAGTTTCTCTTGAATTCTTCTACTGGCACAAATTACCATGGATTGGTTAGTTTTAGGTGTGAATGGTATCATATTTTTATGACAAATATTCCAAACTGTTCATAAATGATTATTTGCCTTGATAAAGTTAACCTGTACATTTTCTTCAGATGAAAAAAACAACAACAAGCTTTATAGACCTAAAAACAGCAAAATAGAACTCTAATTTCATGACATAGTAATAGCTGGAAACAACAGTCATGCCGTCTGCCAACTCTTGATCAAGAGAGTGGCCTCAGGGGCGCCTGGGTGGCTCAGTGGGTTAAAGCCTCTGCCTTCGGCTCAGGTCATGATCTCAGAGTCCTGGGATGGAGCCCCACATCGGGCTCTCTGCTCCGCGGGGAGCCTGCTTCCTCCTCTCTCTCTGCCTGCCTATCTGCCTACTTGTGATCTCTGTCTGTCAAATAAATAAATATATCTTTAAAAAAGAGAGAGAGAGAATGGCCTCAGATGTGAACCATCTCCTTGCAGGAAGCAGGAGCCCTCCTAGCCTGTGCCGCCTTTCACCTTGTTTGGGACCATCTTCTCCTGTTCCTGGCTTGACATGCAATTCTTTGTTCTGCTTCAGTGTGTGCGGGTGTCATGTGGCACCTGGCCAAGCCTACCACTCTACCTTCTTCCCACCGGGGAGGAAATGGCGTGCTCCCCCTCCAGCTGAGGGGGTGCAGGAAGACCATGGCCATGCATGGGCTAAGGGGTGAGACATACTTGCTACTAAAGCCATTCTTTCTCTGTCCCTTCTTACGGGAGGAAAGCATTGCTCCATCCAGTGCCTGTGTGGTTGTGTCTTCTCGGGCACCCCCTGTTCACGCAAACCCAGCAGGGACTGACGTCCTGGACCACAGCTTTTGTGGGTAGAATCCGTCATAAGGGGCCTCTTCCGCTGTGAGTGGAGCAGGTGTCACTTGCTTGGCAGGATGACAAGATTGCAGCTTTGTGTGACCTGCCTTGTGGGACTGATTGTTCAGTTAAGTAAGGATAATATTTATTTTGTCTTGGATTTAATAGAAGTACTTGCGCTATATGTTTGAGACTCTAAGAAATGTCTATAAGTCAGAGATGATTAAATCAGAAACAAAAAAAATTCTAAGCCCTAGAAAGCACACTAACCAACCTTCCTCCTTCCCTCTTTCTTCCTTCCTTCCTTTCTTTCTTTCCTTCAGTGTCCCCTTGACTACACATTCTCACTATGAAATCAATGAACAAATATCGGTATCTTTGTGTAGACCATGAGAAAGGCATCATAACAAATAAAGGATAGAAGCTTTGTAATTCAAAAGGTTGGGGTTAAATGCTAGTTCTATCATCGAGTAGGTTCCTGACTTTTTTTTTTAAGATTTTATTCGTTTATTTTGGGGGAGAGAGAGCTTGCACCTACAAGTGCATGAGAGCAGGAGGAGGGGCAGAGGGAGAGGGAGAAGGAGCATCTCGGCCGGGGTCCCTGATGAGCACAGACCCCAATGTGTGGCTCAATCTCATGACCCTGAGATCATGACCTGAACACAAACCAAGGGCCAGACATGTAACCAACCGAACCGAATGGGCCATCTGGGTACGGGACTTTGACACACTTATCTACCGACACCCGGCTTCAGTTTCTTCACTTGTAAAGTAAAGTGAGAACATGGCGACTGAGTGAGCTGACGAGCACACGGTATTAAGTACAGGGACATACTTAATAGTCAGTTCATGATAGCCCTTCATGACTTCGCTTTCTTCTTTTTTTCATTTGAATGAGAAAAGCCTAAACCTAAATGTGAGAGCCCAACCCTGCATTTAAATTTTTCTAGTTATTTTTCTTTTTTCCTGTGCCCTAAATCCAAGTAGGTCTTCTGACAATATGACAAGATTTAGGACTAAAACATGCTGAGGGGGAGTTTTACCTCCACACTGCTCAGACCCCTTAGTCAACTAGCAGCATAAATGTGGTCATTTACTTAACGTTCCCTTTCTCCAGTGGGTGACTCGGTACCTTTCTGTGTGTATCTATCTGTACGACTGAGGCGGGATGGGGGAACCAGGGACTGACATTTGTGTCAGGTGCTGTTCTCAACGCTTTCTTGTTTTTTCTCTCTCAATTCTCAGAGCATCTGTCTGATGGAAATATTACTCATTTAATTTTACTTACCAATAAATGGGTGACTTGAACATCTTCCCGAAGACAATGCACCCAAGAAGAAGGGGACTGGATTTTGAGTCCCCGTTTGATTCTATGTTCTTCCCACCTTGCCAGGTTACCACGGACATAACAATAACATCTTCATGCAAATGAAACGAGTGGACAATGCCTGTTCAAAGATCACCTTTAATAAGCTATACTACTTGCATCTGTTAGAGATATTTTTGATCCTATGTGTTGCTTTTAAAATCAGTGTTTCTCAAAATGAAACAAGATGGGATCGGGAGGGAGACAAACCAAAAGAGATTCTTAATGTCATAAAACAAACTGAGGGGGGTGGGGGGGGAGAGGGGTTGGGAGAGGGTGGTGGGGTTACATTATATGTTTAAATAAAAAAAAGCTTAAATTAAAAATCAGTGTTTCTCTTTCACAATCTACAAACTGCAGACTCACCGGGCAGAATCCAAATCTTTCACTCAGTTTGCATGTCGTGTTATTCCCGCTGATTCCCACATAGCCAGCTCTCCCATTGGCCGGCATCGGGGGAAAAAATGAGCTTTTCCCCTCGTTGTGATACGTGTACCAAAAATGAGCTTCTTAGAGAAAGAAATTACAAAGTTTTCAGGGAAAGTAGGCAAGACTCGGGGAAGTTACAGGGTTCCCCATCTCCTGTGATAGAAGAGAAATAGCTTGGGGTATTCATTCCTTATGGTCAGTGTTTATCAGGAAGGTCAGAAGTTAACCCAAAAAGACTGGAGTTCTACATTGTTTTAGCTAAATTGGTAGACTCTATTGATTTTTAAAAATGTATAGCAGACTGACTTGGTGAGGATAAATATGACTCAAAAAAGTGATTTTAGTTGATTCATAGAAAATCCTTTTTTTTCTGAAACAATTTTAAGGCAGTGGAGCTTTTTTTTTTTTTAATATTGATGCCAAATTACAGAAGGACTAAAAACATGGTGAAGTGTTGTGGTGTTGTTTAATCTGGGTAACATAGGAGAGAGACTAGTCAATGAACTTCAGGATACGTGTACTTGCATAAATCCAGATGACGGGCCAACATGCTGCACCCTTCTTGCCGTACACGGTTCCTCGTTGGTATGCCTACACACATAACTGTTCTCAGTTCCAGTGCTCTCGTGCATCTGGACTCCCAGCTTCTTCCGTGTCTCCTCTGCACCAGACTTGCTTCTCTTCTGAGCTTTTCCCCTTGGAGGTTGATGCCTATGACTTTCCAGTGGACAGCCTCTTTGCTTTATGATGTTGCCTTCTCATCCAAAGGTCCTGCCTTCAGAACCATATTCATAGGAGTAAAACACACTCACAGATTTAATAACAAACCTCACTCATCAGGAACAGTCTTCTGCAAGCATGTATTTGTAACCTCCAATACAGTAGTAAGAGTTCTTCAGTGTGGCGGTTCCACTTGTACTTATATTTTAAATGGTTTGATGAAGTAGTTGGGAGAGAAAGGAATATTTCAGTGTTCTGACTCTTCTTTAGCTGCCTTAAAGATTTCTTTCTTTTTTCCCTTTTTTTTTTTTTTTTTTAGTTTATTTGTTTGCATAAACTCTATATCCAGTTTGGGGCTTGAACTCACAACCCTGAAATCAAGAGTTGCATGGTCTTCTGACTGAGCCAGCCAGGTGCTGGCTGTCATGATTTTTAACAGTGTTACTAAAAAGAACCAAGGTCTGGTGTCTTGTTTTGTTTGGTGGTTTTGGTTTTGGCTCACCAAAAACCTTTGCGTTAATATTTTTCATCAGTTCTGGAAAGTCCTTGGCCAGTGTTTCTCTAAACATTGTGAGTTTTGCTTCTGCTATATTCTGTTTCTTCTCTCCTGCTGAGATTACAATTACATATCCCGTCGAAATTTTGAGCATGTTCTACATGTCTCTTATGATTTATTTTCCCCCATGCTTATTTTCTTTCCTACTTATTTTGGATATTTTCTACTGATTTGTCTTCAGGTGCAACAGTCCTGTCCAATCTGCTCTTACATTCATCCACTGATATCATAATTTAAGATACTGTATTGTTTCAGTTCTAGAATGCTTATTTGATTTTCATACATTCCAATCTTCCAATAAAACCCTCCTTTTTCCATCTTCTCCATCTATCTCGTGAATACACTGATCAGTTATTTAAAAGCCCCTGTCTGCCACTGTTAATAGCTAAGCCATCTGTGATTCTGTTTCTATCATCCCTTGTCTCTCTTGGTTACCGGCTCTGTCATCTTGCCTCTTTGCGTGGCTGCACTCTGAGAGTGTGCCAGGTATGTCCTTAGAGGACCCAGGGATGTTCCCCACTATTGGAGGGGTTCTTCTATGTCAGAGGATGTGTGGGGGCTGATTCCCCACATCTAGTTTTGGGAAAACACAAAAATAAAGCCTGCTGCCAACCCAGAAAACATTTCCACAAAGATTTTTTTTTTTAAGCAAGAGAAGTTTTGTTATTGAATAAGCATTAAATTACCATTGCACAACCATTAGAAACCCCACTAAAGATGCTGCAAAGTCAGAGTAGAATCCCACCCTTTCCCACAGCCAGGGATACTCAGTCCATTGCATTCTTGTAAATTGTCCTAACTATCAAAAAGAAAATTAGAACTTGTGGCGTCCTTTTCACAAACAGCAAGTTACCACTTGGAACTAAGGGTCGAAACTTGAACCCCCTGAAACAGAAAGATGAGGTGTCATACTCCTTGGTGTTTGTATTTCGAAGAGATATCTCCAAGATCTTCAAGAAGGACATTCTCGGGACACCAAGAGTCTGATTTAGCTTTTGCACATCTCGTCGGGGCGGATAGAGCACTTACAACTTCAAATTTCCTAAACAAAATGATACAGAGACATTAGGAGGACAGAGTCCTCCTTCCCTTATGCACCAGGGAACATCTTACATTTCCTTTTTTTCTTTTTTGTCTTCAGATGGGTATTTAGCCTTACACCAGTCAGAGTTACACTCGATCAGAACTGGGTGGCAGTTTGGGTAAATTTTAGTGAGATTCAGTGTACCTTCAGTTCCCCTCTAGTCCTTTCAGTTGAGAATCCATGGTGGGTCTGGTTGGGTTGAGAAGATCCACTTCGTTTTTTCAGCTTCCTTTGAACCAAACAGACAACAGCTTCAAAATCTCACAAATGTCTTCAGTGAAGAAACCACTGTGTGCTTCAGCCCCCCGCCCCCACGTCTCTAAATTTGTTACTCTAATCTCATGCAAACACCCCTTGCAGAGGTGTACCACCAAATGTAGCAGAAACCCTCAGGCCAGGGGCAAGTGTAGACCCTCAGTGTCTACTCGCTCCTCCCTGTAGACGTCTCATCTCAGGCACCTACTGCCACAGGTCTTTCTTTCCTGAAGACCCTAAGGCTACAGGAGATCTTACTCTGCTTTTCAAAAGCTTTGGCATTGCCGGCTCCTTCCACACAAAATTCAGCAGATGTCTTCTGAGGAAAACCACCCCGTGTCTCACATTCTAGAAGGCTCCCGTAGTCTGATTCTGGATGAGTGCCAGAGCTCTGCTGATTTCTCTTGTCCCCAGAGGTAGTTGTTGGCCTTGGCCAACCCCTGTTCCTCAGCCAGTGCCCAGAGCTGGCAGACATGCCCAGAAGGGGGAAGACAGCTGGCTCTTGGGGTGCCTGGAATGGCCATCCCCTGTTAGGAATGGCATTTCAGCCAGCCCTCGTGGCTCTCATGACCCCCCAGTGCCATTCCCAACACAATCTCTACGGTGCTTGCCTTTGTTGTAAGGGGGACGGTTCTGTGCCTGCAGAGATGTGTGGGAGGCAGAAGCTTCCCTCAGGACCACTCTCTGAGGCTTTGCTTCTGGGAGGAAACCCTGAGCCTGTGCTCTTATTAAAATAAACAGATAAGTAAGGGATCTACATTTCTCCACAGTTTGTAGCAACCAATTCTTCAAAAGCACAAATTACCCCTAAGTCCTCCCTTTTTTCATTTTAAATGCCCACCTGCCTCTCTGTTTTGTTTCACTTTCTTGACCTCTGATATTTTTTCTCAAAGACAGAACCTCTGTCATAGAGGCATAGAGACATCATTTCACCGGTCTCCCCGCGTTGGCTTCCTCTCAGCTTTTTGGTTTGAGATGTTACTGGTTACAAGTTATTAAGTTATTAGGATCTTCCGATGAGATGTGAAGAAAGCAGAATTACTTTTTTTTATCTTATTTATTTATTTGAGATAAACAGAGAGAAAAGTGGGGAGGGATAGAGGGAGAGGGAGAGACAGAATCTCAAGCAGACGCCACACTGAGCACAGAGCCCAACGCGGGGCTTAATCTCACCACCCTGAGATCACGACCAGAGCCGAAACCAGAGTCAGACCCTTAACCCACTGAGCCTCCCAGGCCCCAAAGCAGGATTGCTTTCTTTTGTAGCAAAAGTGCCAAATGATTTTATGTGAGTGATAACTCCTTAATTTATCTGGCTTGTTACATTTGCATTCTTAATTTACAGGGAATGCGTATTTAGTGCATGGCGTATAACGGCTTAGAAAGTTTAATATTTGATTAATGAGTTAGAATCATACGGGCGGATTAAATGAAGTAGAGATCCCAAGTCACACATACACTGAAGTAAAAAGAAAATAATACATGGTGCGTAAGTCAGAAGTCAATTTTGGGTGAACCCGTCCCCTTTTGCATTCATTTATTGATTGATTTGTCCACTGATATGTCACTATTGATCACTCTTGGAGTAAGCGCTCCGAGGAACACTGACCAGGGGCTGTTCAGAATCCTATTTGGTGGAGAAAGTAATTAGTAGCCACTTGTTGGTGGGGAGAGACTGCCGGGGGTGGGACCGCCCCGTCCCCTGTCCCACGCAGGGGCCAGGCCCGCAGGCAGTTCTGGTCCAGGAACAGTGGATGGCGGGGGTGCTGGTGCCACACGAGAGCAAGAGGGTAAGGGAGCTAGTCCGTGGGGACGCAGCCTGCCCCGTGGGGACACAGCCTGCTCCATAGGGACACAGCCCGCCCCCTGCACACTTGCTGCGGCGGATTTGAAAGATGACAGACATTCTCTTTATAAAGCGCTGGACAATTAAAAATCAGAATATTTGATGGGGAGACAGCAGGGTGTTAACAGCAAAATATGAGACGCTTACCTCTCTGACCATCTCTATTAACATGAGAGCAAGAATGGTACGGCCAAAAATAGTTCATGTGCTTCATGTATCATAGACATCGGTTGGTAAACCATGGCTCGACTGAAAAGCAAGCAACATAAATGACAGAAATTGGGATCAATAATACCAATATCTTGCTGTCTATACCATAATGACATATTCTTATGCTTTGAGGTATAAAAAAATTAGGAGTCTTTGTATTTACTGTAAGAAAGACTGTAAACCCTGAGCAAAGGGGCACACGAAGTCTCTGGGTTGGTCACTGGAACCTGCGGCAGGTGGGAGGCTGCCTGCACACTGGGGGCGGTCCCGGCTGGAACGAGAGCACTGGCCACAGGGCATAGGGAGCCCAGTCGAGTCTCCGCCGCAACAAGTGTGCAGGGGGCGGGCTGTGTCCCTACGGAGCAGGCTGTGTCCCCACGGGGCGGGCTGCGTCCCCACGGACTAGCTCCCTTACCCTCTGTGCTCTCGTGTGGCACCAGCACCCCTGCCATCCACTGTTCCTGGACCAGAGCTGCCTGCGGGCCTGGCCCCTGCGTGGGACGGGGGACAGGGCGGTCCCACCCCCGGCAGTCTCTCCCCACCAACAAGTAAGACGTACTCAGTTCAGGACACGAATGTTGACTTGGGAAAACCTACCAGGTGGGATCTGGAATCCGAAGACTAGGTTCCAGTTTCAGTCCTACGGGTGCCCGACGCTGGTACCTTGGCCACAGTGGAGTCCACTGAATGGGACTGGGAGTCAGAAGACCTGGGGTTCCTCTCTCAGGCCCACCCCACATCTTTGGGTATCAGCCGACTTGCACTTGGGGAGCTAGTCATGGTGGGCTGAGCCCAGGCAGCCTAGCTCCTTCCCTCCCTGCCTTGTTTGCAGCACAGATGCTCACGGACACCCACCCAGCCAACGCAGGGTGGGGGTGCCCTCTCTGGCCACCAGGAGGGGAAAGAACCACTACACGCAAGAGCGTGGGGGACCCAGAGCCCAGCAGAGGGGGCTTCTCCAGACTTCCAGTGCTGGGAGCAGAGGCGAGACAGGCAATGGATAGCAAGGGTACTCAGAGCATCAGAAATGGTGAGTGGCGGGGCAGAGAGTGCCAGGGAGAAGGGTGCTGTCTCCTGCCAAGGAAGCCCCCTCAACAAGGGGATGCTTGAGCCAAGGTCCTGGGGGATGAAGGAGGCAGCCGCTCACACATCTGGGAAGCCTGCTCCAGGCAAAGGGGAGAGTAGGTGCAAAGGCCCAAAGTCAGGGCATGTCAGCTATGTGTGAGGAGCAGCAGCTGGCGGTGGCTGAACAGTGAGACTGGGGAAGATGGCGGGAGGTGAGATCTGAGCGGGGCTGGGTCATGCTGGACCTGGCAGGCCACTGGACAACTCTGGCCTTTACTCCGAGTGGCTGGGGCACCATGGGAGGGTTTGAGCCGAGGAACCGTGAGAACATGAGGAACATGTATTAGGCCTTTGTCCCCATGTCCTGGCACAGAGCTCCGAAGACCCTTGGAATAGTCAGAGTAATGAGAGTAGCTTCTGCTTTCCAGTGACATGGCTGGGGGCTCCAGGAAGGGGGCTGGCGGCCAGGAGACCACCCATGTGGCTAGAGGGCTGGAATTTTCTGCCCCCCTTCCTGACTTCCTGGGAGAGGAGAGGGGCTAGAGGTTGAGTCAATCGCCCACGACCAACAAATCAATCAACCGTGCCTACGTAATGGAACCCCCCTGAAAATTCCGAAAAGACCTTCCGGGTTGGTGAAGGCGCGGAGGTGCTGGAGTTTGGTGCTCCCAGAGAGCATGACAGTGCCCTGGTCCCTCTCCACATGGCTCGCCCCTGCCTCTCGTCCACTGGCTATCCTGGAGTTGGAGCCTTTGTAATGAACCCACAGTAGTGAGCAGAGCCCTTTCCTGAGTTCTGAGAGCTATTCTAGCAAATTCTCAACCCGGAGGAGCAGGTCCTGGGATGCCCAGGCTAGAGCTGGTCCAGCAGAAGTGCACGTGGCTCAGGACTTGCGACTGGTTTCTGAAGTGGGGGATGGTCTTGTGGGACTGGAGGTCTGCCCCAGCTCAGGGTTGGTTCACGTCAGAGTGGATCTGAATTGTTCCACACCCAGCTGGTGTCAGAGCCTGGGCCCCTGGTGTACAAAACGCCCGTGACCCTTGGTGCCCAAGGCATTGGTGCTGAAAACAGCTTGCAGAAGATGCTCTGACAGCTGGGAAAGGATCGCCTGGGGTGGCTGCATTCCAGTGTGGCAGCCGGTCCTCTGATCGGGATGGGGGAGGGGAGGACGGCAGCCCGCCAGCTGCTGGGACACCTGGTCTCTGAACACCGCTCAGTCCGTGCTTTATTTCAGACAGGCTGATCAGCTTGTGCTCCTCCAGGTCTTACGAGCCCTCCCGTCCAGGTGGTGATGAGGCGTGCATGCCGAGAGTGATAAGGGCTCCTCATGGAGAATGAGGACAGGCAGGGAGAGGAGATCCGGCCACCAGGGGGACGGGCGAGGACAAGGCAGCCAAGCCTGGAACGCAGAGCGTGCTCTTGCTTGAGATGATCAGGAAGAAATCCGGTATTACAGAACAATTTCCATGAGCCAGTCACTGTGTTGTCTGTATGGCCAAGGGCCAAGAGACACTCGGCTTCATCGTCTGGGTAATAGGAAGCCAGGGGAGGCTTTCAGACTGAAAGGAGACGTGGCAGAACCGTGGCTCACACATCTCCTGGCGCAGTGTGGTAAGGACCGCGGTGCGGCGGGATATACGTAAGAGACAAAGGGCAGGACCACCAGAGGAGAGAGGGCAGAGGCGGCCTGGGGATCCAATGCAGGGACCCAGGAGGCTGGGCCAGCAGCCTTGGCCAGGAGCGCTGGAGGACAAAGATGTCACTCAGGTCCCAGACTCCAGGGAGTGTTGCCACACCCAGCACCTGGAACTAGACCAAGTGTCTATTTTAGGCAGGAAGCAGTCTTTTTAATTTTCAAAATCGAACATCCAGTCTTAGGATTTACTCATTTAATGTAGAGTATCCTGTGGAGAAATGTGCTAGCGTTTCCAACTTACATTTAATTTGCAGTATCCCGGCTCACTAGAACTTTCCGAAGACTTCTCATGCCTTCATTAAATTACACCAGAATAATGAGTTGAGAACTTAGATCATTTTCCCAGTTCAAGGTCCTATATGCAATCATCCTCTGTTGTCTTACGTTACTGCTTTTTTACCTATGTCACTTCTTCAACATTGCATATCTCATGACCCTGTATCTATGCTTGACTCAAGACTATCTAACCAGAGCTAACTTGTGGGACAGCTTGTGACAACCTGAGGAGTTGAGGAACAATTCTTTTTTATGGCAGGTGTTCCAGAAGGGAGAAGGACAGCAGAGCCCAGCTGATGCAATCACCTTGAGGTCTGAATTTTCTGTGTCTACACTCTGAGCGCTTTTCTTCCCTTCACGAAGGAGGATTCAACCTACATTTTGCTATGGCTCCCACTGCATGAGCAGGGCGTGATTTTGCCACCTCTTCTCTCCCTCTCTCTCTCTCCCTCTCCCTCTTTCCCTGTATCTTCCTTCCTTCAAAGACCGCTGGTGACCAGGAAGCCAGTTGGGAAATTGGGGTGCACGGGGACACATGAACTCCTTTACTGGTCTCATTTTGTGAGTTAATAAAGGTTACCAGTGTCCTGGGTTGTAAATCCAGCTTCTGTCCTAGTCCTGAAGCAGTGGACACGTCCAGAAGTCCTTCAGCAGGGGAGTGAGTTCACAAACCGTGCTATGTCTGTACAAAGGATCACGACCCATTAGGAGCAGGAACGCCCGACCCAGGCAAACGTGTGCACGACTCGGCGATGCATTTCACTGTGAAGAAGCCCAGCCCAAAACGCTCTCCAGTCTCTGAGTCCGTCTGTAACATCCTGGAAAGGGGAAGCAGAAGGGATGGAGCACAGATCCGATACCGTCAGGGCTTGCCGGCACCCGGAGGGTTCCGTAACAGAAGCAAAGCATGATGGGGGTTTTGCGACGAAGGAAATGGCTTTGCTGGTGGGTATGTGATTGTGCACCTTGGTCAAAACCCACGGAGAGCACACCATAACGGGTGCCATTAACTAAAGCTCACTCTTCACAGAAACCTGTTAAAGGGGAAAATCAGCCAGGAGGTGTGTTAAAACACCAGCTTTGGCCAAGGACCTTAGCTCTGTCATAAATGAATTAACACAATCGCTCCGGCTCCTTGAGAGAATGAGGTCCTTGCCTTCCATTCTGGAGAATTCCATCCCTCCACAAATTCCACTTGTGCAGGGAGGAAAGCACTTCAGCAAGGAGCCAGCACTAAGCTGCCTGCTCATGAATTTGGGGAAGACCCTCTAGAATCATTCCATTCACTTCCTGCTTCCGGGCTTGCACCTCTGTGCCATCCCTAAATGAAGTCCGTTCCAGAGAAGATTCAGGAAACTTTCTCTGCAGCGGGATATGTAGTTTTCACCCTCAGGATCAGCACAGGTCCGTGTAACGAGAGAATGGAAATGGGGCCAGCCTGGGCAGGGGATTCCGTCCCTGGGAAGCAGCCCTTCGCAAAGCTCAGGACAGCAGGAGATGAATGGGGCGTTTCCCTGATGGAATCACTCGTGAGATGTCGGCTCCTGCTCGAGCCTTCATCCATCACCTCTGTGCCAGCCCACCCCCGAGGAAAACCACAGGGACCCCAGTGTCTGTGGGGGTCAACCAGTGGGAGAATCACTGACTGAAGGGAAATGTGGAGAAGCAAGAGGGGATGGAGGAAGGAGGAGGGAGAACCCGTTCTGTGCCTGGTCACACGGGGTGGCCGTTGATATGCATAAGCAGTTGTGTCACTCCCTGCGTAAACGGGGTCACATGATTCCCTGCACTTTTTGCCCTGCCCCTATTTTGGTGGCTCTCCTTGTCTAATGCTCCCAGCGCACCGGGAAGGTCTAGGATATCAGGCGTCATGTAGAAGAACTTCCGTGTTCCGGGTCTTTGCTAGCTGTTCTGATTTCGTGCATCCGCTGACACCGGGTTCCTAGGACGCCCTCCTGTGCTCATCTGTTCCTCAAGCTCACGTTCATGCCGCAGCTCCCGGGCTTCTGCTGGGGCCCTCGCTTGCCCTCAGGCACCCACACCTGTAACTGTCTGAAGGCCTACTTAACAGACCAGTTTTAATGGGAGTAATGAGTGGACTCAGCCAGGGGAGTCTTAAATTCCTTTGGACCTGGTCTCCTTAGAAAATCCTTTCAAACCTTTGTTTAGGAATTAAAAAGCAGAGAGCGACAGTATTTAACAATTGCATACAAGTCTGAAGTAAGTGGGCCCCTTTCCTCCCCACTGTGGGTCCCTTAGGGGACCTTACAAACCAGGCTGGACCCCAGAGGCCGGCATTGAAGTGGCCTTGTCCACAGCAGGGAGCTCGCCAAGGCTTGGGCCAGGGGAGGAAGTTGATCAAGCTATGTTGTAGGGCAAAAGGTTGTTGGTTTACTTGTTGAGCAATGCTTTGGATGGACTGAAGAGACTCACAGTAAGGACATGAGTGAGTACGTTACTGCAGGAGGCTTTGAATCGAAGACTGTGGGCAGAGGCAGGGATGGATTTCACTCAGGTTTTTAAGGAATGGATTAGTAAGGAAACAGCACACAAGTGTTGTGACCAGATGTCACCCGAAGAACGTCCTCACACGTCAGAGATCCGCACCCCGCACGGCGCCCAGGGACAGCGTAAAGCAGAGATACACTTACAGCGACTTTGAAGTAAAATTGTTTCAAGGTCCCTGGAAGTACCTCTTTACCTGTGGTTTGCCTCGTGTCCAGGGTGCTCTGCATCCAAGATCCCTTTCTGCATGTGGTCTTGTAGGACCCCCACCTTGTTCTTTAACTGTTAGTTTTAATTAGAGTATGTTTTTTTGCCCTGCTGTTTTTATTGAAAGATTAATATATAGTCAAATTTATCAGTCATAAAAATACATTCCACACCACATTGCTATAAAAAATTATCCCCTCCAGTTTATTATATCATCTGTAAAGTGTTTGTGGGTTTTTTAAATTTTTATTTTGAAATGAATTTTACTTTTTATTTAGTTTGGCAGAAAAGTTGGAAAGAGCACAGAGTTCCCATAGAGCCTTTACCTGGTTTCCCCGTAACATCACCTAACACAATCATTGTACATTTACCAATTCCAAGAATTAACATTGACACATTATAATCAGCCAAGCTGAAGACTTGACTGGAATTTAACTGCTTTTTCCCCTGGTGTCCCACAATTCCGCATGGTATGTAGTCACTGTTTCCTCAGGTTTTCTCAGAAGAGACAGTGGCTCAATCTGTCCTTGCTGGTCCCGATGTTTTGAAGAGCCCAGGTCAAGTTTTCCATAAAGTGCCCCGGGGTTTGGGTGTGTCCAGGGTCCTCCCATGATCAGATGGGGTTTCTGGGAAGATCTGGGGAGGCATAGATTTTTAGAAGGATACCACAGGGGTGATGAGCCTGAGTCCTTCCATTAGCTCAGTCACATGACTTATTACTGGTGACATTAACCTCATCACTTTGGCGCCGGTCTGTTTCTCCACTAGAGTTACTATTTTTTCCCTTTCTATTCACTATTTATTAGAAATGAGTCATTAATTCTAGCTCACACTCAGCAGAAGGGAAATCAGCCTTCACCTCCTGGTAATAGGAATATCAAATAATTTGTGGACATATGTTAAAACCAACTTAGTAATTAATCAATATTTAGCATTCGTCCGTGGATATTGCCAGCAGCAATATCGCTGTGATGTGCTAACGGTGATTTTCTATTCCCCTCACTTTGTCCACGTTCATTAATTGGAATTTTTCTGTAAGGGTGATTTTCTCCTTCATCTATGTTTATTTATTAATTCAGCTGTTGGATAGAGAGTTGGACTGCAAATAGATTAAAGATCAAAAGAAGAAGAGAATATAAAACTAACCTAGGGTTTAGTTAGGGATAAGAAAAACATCACAAACATCACAGCAAAAATATTCAAGACAATTAAGCATTTCTAGTCAACAATAAACACCCACAGAGAGTTAAGAGAGACTTCAACACACAGGGTACCACATACATAAAACAGACTCTATATTTTTGAAACATATCTAAAATACAATAAATCAAAGTCTAGCATATCCCAAAACTCTTTTTTTTAATTTTATTTATTTATCTGACAGAGAGAAAGAGAGAGCATGAGCACAAGCAGGGGGAGGATCAGAAGAAGAGGGAGAAGCAGGTTCCCCACTGACCAGGGACCCCAATGCGGGGCTTGATCCCAGGACTCTGGGATTGTGACCTGAGCCAAAGGCAGGCACTTCAATGACTGAGCCCCCCAGGATTCCTATATCCAAAAATTCTTACAAATGAGCTATGAGGACGACAGCAACAACAAAGCTAAGGGGTCCCAATTTTTTTTTATTTTTTTTCTTTAAGCTTTCTTATTTAAACATATAATGTAACCCTACCACCCTCTCCCAACCCCCTCCCCCCGCCACCCCCCTCAGTTTGTTTTATGACATTAAGAGTCTCTTTTGGTTTGTCTCCCTCCCGATCCCATCTTGGTTCATTTTTTCTTTTCCTACCACCTTAACCCCCACCCCTAAGGGGTCCCAATTTTTTAAAATCCGCAAAAGACGCGGATGGGCAATTTCCAAAGAACACTAAAAATCCATTCGGTGAAAAGATGCTCAATCCACGAGTAAGCCAGGAAACGTATGTTGACATAATGAGATACACTCCACATCCAACAAAGTGACTAATAAGGGGGTCATAAAGACATGTGTCGGCCAAGGTGGGAGGAAACAGCCTTTCGAGCCCTTCTGTGGGAGTGTAAATCGCAGAACGTTCTGGAAAGGAGTCTGGGGAGCATTCAGTGACACAAAGTGTGTGTCCTATGACCAGTTATCTCATTCCTGGGCCTC
Organism: Taxidea taxus jeffersonii; assembly: GCA_003697995.1. Lineage (NCBI taxonomy): Eukaryota > Metazoa > Chordata > Mammalia > Carnivora > Mustelidae > Taxidea > Taxidea taxus. The sequence continues at coordinate 5,364 of RCUC01121362.1, read as the reverse complement.
TATCTGAGAGATACACTTAAATTCGTCCATAGGGAGACACAGAAGTGGGCTCAGTGTGTTACGGCAGGGAATTAGAAACAACTACTTTCTTTTTTGGTGAACTGATGAGACAGATGCAGTCAGTGCTTACTACGGAACCTGCGGCAGGGGAAAAGCCCCAGGTGGGAAGAAGGACCGGCAGCAACATGAGTAGCCCCAGAGTGCAGGGAAAGGAGAAAGCAGAGAACCAGATTTCCAGCCCAGAACTGTCTGCATGGAGGAAAAGCACATGCTCAGAGTCCCCACGTTGTACCCAGCTGCAGCATCTTTAGGGACACACACAAACATACTAAGAGGATGTTTTGTGGAGAAGGTAACAGAAACGTGAGGGTGAGGGTGGGGAACACTGTGCGGAAGGTGTTTGCGGACCCCTGGTTCTATTAACCTCTGTACAGAGGAAGGTGTCTAACTTACTCCAAGTAACGGAATTCTTTTTAATTAGAAAGCAATAATTTGGACATGCCCTATGGCCCAGGAGAGACTGGAGCGTAAGCGGAATGAGGTAAAAATAAGAATTCCCACAGTTACTATGTTCAGGACAGTGATAAACAAAAATGTGGTCTGTCCACGCAACAGACTACTATTTGGCCATAAAAAAAAAAAACAGTAAAATACGTGCTCCAGTGTGGATGGCTCTCAAACATGTGATCAGCACAAGAAGAGGACGCAAAGGGTCACACATTATGTGTTTCTATTTATAGGAAATGGTTAAAACTGGTGAATCCACAGAGACAGGAAGCAGGTCCGTGCTTGCCAGGGCGAGATGGGGGTGAGGGAAAAGGAAGTAACCGCCTAATGGTTTGGGATCTCCTTTGGGGGCAGCAAAATTATTTTGGTTCCACACAAAGGTAACTATTGCACAAGATTGTGACTGAACTAAATCCCAGTAAATTGTAGACTTTAAAATAGTAAATTATATGTTATCTGAACTGCACTTCAGTGAAAGTGTGATCTTCACGGTTACCACAGAGAAGAGCAGATGACTTCTCTCTGAAGGGACACAGCCTTGTCATAAATCCCAGTTTACTAAATAATTCGCCTCAGTCCCAAAAACTGAGGGAAGCACACCTCTCAGACCAATCGTTTGGAGCAGAAGAACCAGAGTATATCTCAAGTCTTTATAATCCGTAGTTTGGCCAGGAAGCAAATAATGGATTTTAATAACGCTTTAGACATGCATTAATATATATTAAAAAATTAACAATGTTTAATATTTCTTTGTGGTATAGGTAGATGTGGTTATTATGCATAATATATTAAATATATTTCTGCATCAAACATATATTATACATATAATCATAAAATTGAAATAATATTATATATTTATGTAATCTTATATTACCCATGTGAGTGTATATAAGCTTACATGATGTAGATAATTATATGCATTATACATCCTGTATCATGTGTATTCTAGTTCTGTGTTTGTGGGGTGTGTGTGTGTAGAGAGAGATGTGCACACACTTGTACATGTTAGGGAATGTTTTCAGAAGTGGAGTTCGGTATCATACCCTGAAGACTTACTGAGGTTTCATTAAGGGTCTTTCCCCTTAGCACAGGCACAGTTTAATGGAGAGCCACTGAAATGTATTAAGAAGGGTGCCTGGGTGGCTCATTGGTTAAGCATCTGCCTTCAGCTCAGGTCATGTTCCTGGAGTCCCGGGATCGAGCCCTGAGTCCGGCTCCCTGCTCAGTGGGGAGTCTGCTTCTCCCCCTGAACTCCCCCCTTTCCTGCTGTCTCTCTCTCACACACACAAATAAATAAATAAAATCTTTAAAAATGTATTAAGACAAGAATAGACAAATTAGATAAAAGTTTGGCAAAGACTATTCTCGCTCCACATGGAGAATAGATAGCATCGGTCTAACGTGGGGGCAGGTGGGTCAGGGAGGGGTCTCCTGCGGGGTTAAGGGCAACTTGGACCTGGCTAACATCCGGGGAGAAAGACTTCCGTGGCTGGATTTGAACCACCCTTAGGAGAAGACCAAAATGACTGGATCTCGGGAGACAAAGACGTCAGGGATTCTGCTGGGCTTCTGGCTGGCTTTGCGATCAGACAGGAACGCCGGGAGTGAGACCCTGGCTGCGTTTCAAATGGGGTGGGATCAAGGTGTGTCTGACGGTTCTTGACAGGGCTGACGAGTAATCCATGCTCCCGAACAGAGGCTGCGTCTGGGAGAGGTGTTCTGCTCCTAGGGGATAAGCAAAGCCAGAGGCGTGGACCGGATGGATTATTGGTTTAAAGTAAAACCAGCATCCATTTCTGGTTACTGATTTAGAGGAAGATCTTTGAACTTAGGGGAATTTAAAGCCTGGCACCAATATTTGAGTTAAAGGGCAATTAGTATTAACATTTCTTCCAAACTCAAAGCTGTATTTGAACGTCACCCAACCTACTCAAGGCGTCTGGCATATTCTAATTAGCGATGTACTAATCTCAGTGAGTACTGATCTCACTAGAAACAGCCAGACTCCTCTGAACTCAGCTGAATCCACAGATCGCCTCCTATGTTAAGTCCCATTAAAAAGTAACATGACAGAAAGCCAAGTTTCCTCCAAAAGTTTGAGCCTGAAGCAGGCAATCCCAAATGTTTGGGGCTGGAGGTTGAGGATAGAAGGAACAGGAAGGCAGATCAAGCACATTTGCCGAGACGGACCCACCCGCTCTGTGGAGAGTCTTCATCTAATGTGGCAGCTTTGGGTCGGTTTGTCCAATCGGTTGGTTGGCAGAAACATAACCCAAAAGGTGGCTTCTGCTCAGTAAAGCTAAAGCACCAGGCTGGCCTTGGTGTCCTACAAAGGCAGGGATTCATAGCTCAGGGGGTTTCTTAGGCAGTTTGGGCTGGTGGACAAAGCAGCACAGTTGGGGGCCGTAATCATAACAGGTTTATTTATTTCTCACAGTCATGGGGTCTGGAGGTCTGAGGTCAGGACGCCAGCGTGGTCAGCTTCTGGCAAGGGCCAGGGTCCCAGACTGCCAGTTTTCTCCCGAGGTTTCTGGAGTGTTTTTCCGAAGGACCCTAATCCCATTCATAACAGTTGCCCCCTCCTGATTTAATCGTCTCCCCAAGGACCTCCTCCCAAGACCACCACACCAGGGACTGGAATTCCGGCATCGGGATTTCAGCGGACCGAAAGATTTAGTCTGTTGTGGCAGGCTGGGGAAGTGAGAGGGTAGTTGTCATGAAGACATTCTGACCCACCCTAGGAAGGACCAGAACCCAGACCTTCCGCCAGGACTGTAAGAAATCATTAGTGAGTGGAGGGTTCTGTGATTGCTCTTCACCCTGAGCCAGACCCTCCTGCGGGAACTGTGGCTATAACAGGGAAACCAGCACGCAGTAGAATTGGTTGGATCGGGGGTGGCATGGGCCGGGGTAGCACCCCACAACCAACACCGTGTGGACATGTGGCTGTCGTGGACAGCAGAACCAATGCAGTCATCAGCACTTGATCTCTGTGTTCTAGAAAGGAAAGAAACGGGACGTCCAATACTCGACCAGTATGAGCAATGCTAGTCGAGTGAGCAGACCTTAACTTGAGTCCTGGAAACAGAGTAATGTCTCCTCAGTCTTGAGCCAGTTTGCAGACCCAAAACGCCTTGAGTGGATGGAAGGCCAAGAGGGGTGACTCTGCTACAACGCCGAGAATTTTTACTGTTAATCCTTCACCCAGACTTCCCCAAAGGAACCTCCGGCCCTCTGCAGGGTTACTGTGCGTTGCAAAAAAGAAAATAATCAGACTTTTCGGAGACTATGATCACGGGCTCTGAACTGACAGGAATTTCAGGGGACCCGAAATGTCCCTGTTGTCCAGCACTCAGAGTAGAAGCTTGTGGAAATCAGACAGTCGAAGGCTGATCTCAGAGTCGACCCAGTGGATCCCTAAGTTTATCCTGTGGTTATTTCATGGTCTGGACTGCATAGTTGGGAAGACATTCCCTGCAGCCAGCAGCACCCCCTGTGCTGATCCCATGGCCTACTGAGTGAGTACTACTATGGTGAGAAAGCCAAGTGGAAGTCACTAGAACTGTCTCTAGTGGATGGGGCGCCTGGGTGGCTCAGTGGGTTAAAGCCGCTGCCTTTGGCTCAGGTCATGATCCCGGGGTCGTGGGATCGAGCCCCACATCGGGCTCTCTGCTCTGCGGACAGCCTGCTTCCTCCTCTCTCTCTCTCTGCCTGCCTCTCTGCCTACTTGTGATCTCTGTCTATCAAATGAATAAATAAAATCTTAAAAAAAAAAGAACTGTCTCTAGTGGAAAACCATAAGTTATGGCACATTTCTAGAGGGACTGCAGAGATGAACGCCACCACCAAGGACTTGAGGGGTAATAGGGTGGTGATGGCCAACCCCTCCCCGCTCGAGCTCGCCTATTAACTCTGTGCAGAAAACAGATGGATCCTGAATAATGACTATGGGTTCTCGTAACTTTACCCAGATGGTGACGCTGCGCTCCTGTACCAGATGTAGCCTCACCGCTTGGACAAATTAACACGTCTCCCACAATCGAGTCTACAGCTATTGGCCTGGAAAGCGCTCTCTCCAACCTATTGGTAAAAACCACCAGAAGCAGTTTCCTTTCAGCTGGCCAGGCCAGCAATACCCTCTCCTGTCCTACAGAGGTGTATCAACTCTCCAGCCCTGTGCCATGGTTTAGTTCCCAGGGACCTTGACTGCCTTTCCCTTCCACACAAGAGACCATGCTCACACGAGCCCATGACATTGACGACCGGACCTCGTAAACAAGAAGCCACAACCACTGTAGAGTTATTGGGAAGACATTAGTAAGTCAGAGGGTGGGAAGCACATCAGACAAAATCAGAGGCCTTTGACCTCGGTGAAATTCCTGTGAAGCACGATGAGATGTCCCTTCTAATTTGTAACTTGTTGTATCTGACCCCTCCAACAGCCATGAATGAGGCATGATGCCCAGTGACCTCCTTTGACTTTGGAGGCAAAACAGTCCTCATTTAGTTGTGGGACTCCACTTCATTTACTGAGTGACTCAAAAAGCTGCTCATTTTGAATGAGACCCAGAGTGAAAGAAGGCTCTGCATCAGGTCCAGGCTGCTGTGCAAGCTGCTCGGCCTCTCGGTCCACGTGACCCTGCAGCTCCGAGGGCAGATAGGATTGCTATTTGGAGCTTTGGCCAGTTCTCGTAGGTGATCTGCAGTGCAGTACCTTAGGGTTTGGGGACCAATCCCCACCATCCTCTTTGGATAACTGTTCCTTTTGAGAAACAGCTCAAGACCTATTAGAGGGCCCTAGGAGAGTTACTCAACTTTGGGCTACCCACTTAACAGGTGACCTGAACATAACACACC
>ML099791.1:10671-23602 GCA_003697995.1 Taxidea taxus jeffersonii | reverse complement strand
GCTCCGGTCATGATCCCAAAGTCCTGGGATCATTGGGCTCCCTGCTGGGCAGGAAACCTGCTTCTCCCTCTGCCACTCCCCTGCTTGTGTTCCTGTTCTCGCTGGCTCTCTCTCTGTCAAATAAATAAAAAAATCTTAAAAAAAAAAAAAAAAGAGAGAGAAAGAGAGAGAGACAACCAAAAACTAAGAGCTTACCTGCAACAGAACCTTATTAATATACCTCCAGGAAATGATTCTAGAAGGAAAGTCTAAGATCTAAGAAAGAATGGGAACAAATAAAATGTCAAGCTTGAGGATAAATGTAAACAAGTACTGACTGCATAGAACAATACCAATTATGTCTAACATAAAGGGCATAAAATCAAGATAAAAACGAAGTACAACATTTGTGCATAAGTCTAGAGGGTTCAGAATTGATCTAGAGTATACTAAGATCCTTGTGTTGTTCTTGAGGAAAACAAAATAATGATTAACTTTAGGATCTGCTAAGTATGTAAATTAAAATTTGGGGGTGATCATTAAAAGAACAGAAACAGAGTATATAAACTAGTAGAGGGTAAAAGAGAATTAGTATGATGAGAATTTAATCCAGCCATCACAATCCATGTACTAACAGTCTCTTGAGTCTACAGAGAGAGGATGATTAGAAGCTTCCCATTTGGTATTTTCCCAGGCTCTGCCCTATGTATTTCTTCCCTTGGTTGATTTTAATCTGCATCTGTAAGAAATTGTAAAAGTTATAATAGCTTTCACCGAGTTCTGAAAGTCCTTCTAGTGAATTATTAAACCTGAGGATGAACTTAGCAACCCATGAACTTGTCACTGGTGTCAGAAGTGTGCACTCTTCCCTATCTTCACAGTTGGTGAACTTTTGGACTACCTAATCTCCACCAAAAATAAAATGGATAAAGTATGGCTTATTCTACAGCAATGAAAATGGATATTTGCACAAAAATAAAGATGAATTTCATAAACATAATGTTGAATGAAAGAAGCCAGAAGAAAAAAAACATTGTGGGGATGCCTGGGTGGCTCAGTTGGTTAAGCGGCTGCCTTTGGCTCAGGTCATGATCCCGGCATCCTGGGATCGAGTCCCACATCGGGCTCCTTGCTAGGCAGGGAGCCTGCTTCTCCCTCTGCCTCTGCCTGCCTCTCTGTCTGCCTGTGCTCGCTCTCTCTAACAAACAAACAAACAAATAAATAAAAAAAACATGTGTAACATTTCCTTGTGTAAGGCAATAAAAGTTCCATGGATGTCTCGGTTCTTCTGTAGAAAACCCTAGTCTTGGGCACCCGGGTGGCTTAGTTAGTTAAGCATCCAACTGTTGATTTCAGCTCAGGTAGTCATCTCAGGATCGTGGGATTGGCCCCATGCTGGGCTCTGTGCCGGGAGTGGAGCCTGCTTAAGATTTGTGCTCTTCCTCTGTCCCCCAACGCCCACCATAAGCTCTCTCTCTCTGATAGAAAAAGAAAGAAAGGGGCTCCTGGGTGGCTCAGTCGGTTTAGCGTCTGCCTTCCGCTGCGGTCATGATCCCACGATCCTGGGATCAAGCCCCGCATCAGGCTCCCTGCTTGTTGGGAAGTCTGCTTTTCCCTCTCTCTCTCCCTCTACTTGTATTCCCTCTCTCGCTGTGTCTCTCTCTGTCAAATAAATAAAATCTTTAAAAAAAGAAAGTGAGAGGGGCGCCTGGGTGGCTCAGTTGGTTGAGCAACTGCCTTCAGCTCAGGTCATGATCCCGGAGTCCCAGGATCGAGTCCCACATCGGGCTCCCAGCTCCACGGGGAGTCTGCTTCTCCCTCTGACCTTCTCCCCCTCATGCTTTCTCTCACTCTCTCTCTCTGAAATACATAAATAAAATCTTAAAAAAAAAAAAAAGAAAGTGAGAGAGAGAGAGAGAAAAGAGAAAGAAAGAAAAAAAAAGCAAAATGAAAAGGAAGGAAGGAAGGAAGAAAGAGGGAGGAAATGAGGGAAGGATGAAGGAAGGAAAAGAAAGAGAAAAAACCCTAGTCTCCTGAGATGTGGAAATGTATATGATATAAAGATAGGCAATGCTTGCTTTCACTTCCCCTAAAAACATTTAACTTTCAGACTCCAGGAGACTCAAAAGCAAAATAAAACTCTTATTTCCTTGAGAGGGCCAAATGGGTACAGTCCAACTAGGTCCCTGGTTTAAGCTCCCAAGGTTCCAGGAAAACTAGAGTGCTATCTCCCCAAGTTTTCAAAAGGGATAATGCTGAGACATCCCAAACATCTCTACATCATAAAAGCCAGATACCAGGGCTTATCCAGTTCTTGGGAGGATGTATTTACATTCCATCAGATTAGGGTAAGTACCTAGGATCCTTTCCATTCAATCTCTGATCAGCAGAGATTTTTCTTTTCCCTTTCTTTTTTTTTTTAAGATTTTATTTATTTATTTGACAGAGATCACAAGTAGGCAGAGAGAGAGAGGAGGAAGTAGGCTCCCCTCAGAGGAGAGAGCGGATGTGATGCGGGGCTCCATCCCAGGACCCTAAGACCATGACCTGAGCCAAAGGCAGAGGCTTAACCCACTGAGCCACCCAGGTGCCCCTATCGAGAATTTTTTTTTTTAAATTCATTTTTGGAATGTAGGTGAGGCCCAGAGCCAATGACCAAGAAAGAATTCTTGAGACATCTTTGGTGCAAAAAGATGATTTTATTAAAGCACAGGGACAGGACCCATGGGTAGAAAGAGCTGCTGCATCCAGTTTGTGAGGGGTGACTCATTATATCCTTGGGAGCTGGGGGAGGTACGGAGAAAGGAAGGTCTTCAAAAGAACTTTCCTATGCTAAAAAGGACCTATAAGATACCGGCCATTGTCAAATTAGGGTTGTTTTTCCCTCTAATAAAGCATTAACATTAAGATAGTTAGGAGATCCCCTCTGGAAGTTAGGTTATTGATGCTTTTACCTTATAAATCACTATGACATTTAAAAAAATTTTTTTAAAGATTTTATTTATTCATTTGACACAGAGAGATATCCCAAGTAGGCAGAGAGGCAGGCAGAGAGAGAGAGAGGAGGAAGCAGGGTCCCTGCCGAGCAGAGAGCCCCATGAGGGGCTCCATCCCAGGACCCTGGGATCATGACCTGAGCTGAGGGCAGAGGCTTAACCCACTGAGCCACCCAGGTGCCCCTCACTATGACATTTGTAAACCACGGGAGACTCCTGTCTTTCGGGATTGTGATCTATATAAATTAACCATTTGTTTATCCTTCTCTTAGTTTAAGGGCAGCCAGGAGTGCCAGAGGAACGTCACAAAGATCCCAGAGAAACGTCACAAAGATCCCGCCTGGGGCTGTGTTGTGTGTGTGTGTCTGTGTTCTGGGTGTCAGCTTGTGCTTTGTCCTCAGCTTGCTTTCTGCTCTCTCATCAGTTTGGCATAATCGGCATAAGGATGATACATACAGACCAGTGGGACAGAACCGAGAGACCACAAATAAACCCTCACATGTATGGTCGGTTGACATGTTACCTGCCTCATCACCTTTTCCTCCCGTCCTCTTTAGCAAGGTTATTTCATACATTTGTAAAACTGTTAAGATTGGTTTGTCACATTCTGCATTCCATCCTGGGATTCCCCAGACACCTAACAGATTATTTTCTTGTTGTTGTTAATTTGCACACATTAAGATTCAGTCTTTATGCTGTGACATCCTATGGCCTACCAGCGAAAAGCAACCTTAGTTTGACAATAGCCAGACCTCCAGGATCCTGTATGTCTTTCATATTTGAAAATCCCTTTGGAAACTTCTTTTCTCTCTGCCTCTCCCAACTTAAAAGTACAGAATCAATTGCTCATCACGACCCCAGTGCAGTTCGTTTTACCCACAGGTCCTGCCCCTGTGCTTTAATAAAACTACCTTTTTTGCACTGAAGATGTCTCAAGAATTCTTTCTTGATTCTTTGCTTCTGGACCCCCATATCTCATATCATTTCAGTGTCCCAAAGTGCGGCCAGAGTCTTCTCTAGGGCTGGACTCCCATCCTTGGTATAGACTTGGTGAATACTTTTTTGTCTTTTTCTTTGCTTTCATTTCAGGGCCTTTTCAAGGAGTAGTCTTATCAGAACACTTTCATGACAATTGCTCAGGCTGCAATCCTCTAGCTAGTGGCTACTCTATAGGAAGGAGAAAGCCTGCCTTTTTAAAATTTTATTTATTTATTTGACATACAGAGGTCACAAGTAGGCAGAGAGGCAGGCAGAGAGAGAGGAAGGGAAGCAGGCTCCCCGCTGAGCAGAGAGCCCAATGCGGGGCTCGATCCCAGGACCCTGAGATCATGACCTGAGCCGAAGGCAGAGGCTTTAACCCACTGAGCTACCCAGGCACCCCAGAAAGCCTGCCTTTTTGATGTGGGAAACAGAGGCAGAAGAAAAGTTACTAAATTTCCTTACCCACTGACAAGCCCTTGAAACAGGCAGAGGGACACTGATTCAACCGCTTCCACCCTAATACTTTGCTAAGGGCAAAAGGCAATCCTAACCTGAACACCCCCCTCCCCAACCAGGATCCTGTGGGTCTACTTTAACATATAAAAATTCCTTTGGAAACGTCCTTTATCACCCTCCAAGATACATGTTGGTGATCATCCCCAAGCATATGGCCCACCGATATATATCTGAAGGGTCTCATGACTAAGGCTTGAAACCTTGCTTCCAAAATTCCTTAGAGACTTATGCTATTCCTGACGCCCTCCCATCTTGCAAATATATAAAGGACCATTCCTCATAGCCCCGGAGCAGCACCATTTTGCACCAAAGATGTCTCAAGAATTCATTCTTGGTCATCAGCTCCAGACCTCACCCCACCGAACCTCACTTATATTCTAAAACTTCATCATTTTGGCTGGAAGATAGTACTCTGGCTGGAATGGTAATAAGACCCAGAAACTTGATGCCCTCTCTTTATTCCTGTCCTTATGCAAAATTGTCTGTCTTGGGCACAGGACTGCCACCAAAGTCACCAGGACGGCTGCCAATCTTAAGACTCCCGTGTGAGGTTTCTTCCTGATTGATCTAACGCGATCCCTTTCACATCCCTGGTCTAGCCACTTCTGGCTACAGGACCTCCATTGGGAGCTGGCCGAAACCAGTACGTGACTCAGCTGTTTTCTATTGGTGCCCCATACTAACTACCTAAATTACAAAATTCAGTAATTTCCCCTTATAAAACTTTTCTAGTGTTTCCCATGGGTCAAAAATGGCAGGCTCTCCACAGCCTGGCACAGTATTTTGGTTCATCCACAGGGACCCATTTGTAGTCTAGAATGCATTGTGGAAGAAGGGGTCGCCAGCATCTCTCCTATAGGGCAGAGTGGTGATCATATTGATTTCAGCTGAGGGACTTCTCTGGTTGCTTTGACACCAGAAACCTTGGAAATATCCTGTGTGGGGATGCCACTAGGGAATTAAGCAGCATGGGGGGTGGGGTAGTTTCATGGTAATGGACCTTTGATACTTTTCTAGGAGTATAGGATCTTCAGTCTCCAGGGACTCTCCATTGGGATGCCTTTTAACTTACTGGAAACAATTCGGATTTCAAGATTTTAAAAAAAAAAGACTGTCTTCTGAATCACTGCATGGCCTCAGTACTCCTTCAGAGACAAGGAAAAATAGCCCATTAATGGGAAATTAAGCTGCAATACAATGTGTCAGATCTGTAGAAAACAGGACAAATGGACAAGAGATACCCTAGACCCAGGCCTTCAGGGCCCTAAATCGGGACCCCAATGCAAGGCCTCTTGCAGAACGTGTTTAGCCCAGTGTTTGGCCCCTGTCCAGGCTAGTAACAGCCCTCCTGCTATATGGGATGAGAACTGATTAAACAGTCCTTCTCCAAATAAACCGAGGCTGCTGGAGGAAACACTTAAGAAAGGGGATGCTGACTCTCTCACTGTTGCCCCTAATAGACCCAGGTTACTTCTCTTGTATGTGGGAGCTCTTCCCTCATTCATCTCCTGGGTTAATGGCCATGATAACTGGAACCAATGGTCTCTGGTTAGACCATTTCAAGAAAGGGACTTGAAGGAATATTCCCAAACAGCTGCCAAACTCCCTTTGCTTTGGGGAAGTTCTCTGTCTTTTGTGGCCTGTCATGGACTGCCTGTTTCTACTTTAGTGGTAAGAAAACCGGTCCTTTCATCAGCCCCAGGGGTGAGCTTTAGAAGTCTTCGTCCTCTGTCCTTGGGGTTTTTATCCACCTCTAGCCTTGGCTGGAGGCCCCACCCCTCTTCTGCCTTCCCCTCCTCCTCCTCCTGTTTCTGCACCGCCTTGGATGCTGCCTGCATAACTAGCTCCTCCCCTCGCCGTCAGGTAGCAGAGAGCACCCAATTGGACCTACATCACTCACTTCGGTTTTCCCCACCAGCATCATGGGTAAAGATGACAATGGGGAACAAAGTGATTAACTTCTAAGTGGACTCAGGTGGAAGATACTCAGTATTTAAACTAATTTAAATTGGTTGGGTTTAAGACAGGTCTTTAGAGCTATCAAAATTAAATATGAAACTTTTATTCTACCTAGGTTTACTAAGGTCAAATAAGCTCCTGATTTTGATGAGGGAGCAGAAGGCTAGCTGAGGACAAAGCATATGCTGACACTCTGCAACCTCCCCCAACTCCTTCCTGGGTGGAATATGGGTGCTATTCTTCCAGGAAGCTCCTGTCTTCAAGTTAATGACTTGCTAGAGGGAAAAACAACCTTAACTTGAAAATAGCAAGGCCTCAGATATCCTGTAGGTCTTTTTTTTTTTTAACTTTTTAAAAAATATTTCATTTATTTATTTGACAGACAGAGATCACAAGTAGGCAGAGAGGTGGCTGGGGGTGGGGGGGGTTGGAGCAGGCTCCACACTGAGCAGAGAGCCTGGGTCTTCTTTAACATGGGATCCTTTATTGAAACCTCACTTTTCTTTAATTCCCCCAACTCCCAAGTATATAACAGCCACTCCTCACAACCCTATGCAGCAGCTCTTTCTGCCCTTCGGTCCTGTCCCATGCTTTAATAAAACCACTGGGATTGGGACGCCTGGGTGGCTCAGTTGGTTAAGTGGCTGCCTATGGCTCAGGTCATGATCCCAGTGTCCTGGGATCGAGTCCGGCATCGGGCTCCTTGCTCAGCAGGGAGCCTGCTTCCTCCTCTCTCTCTGCCTGCCACTCTGTCTGCCTGTGCTCACTCTTTCTGATAAATAAATAAAATCTTTAAAAAAAAAAAACACTGGGATTTTTGTTTTGTTTTTTTAAAGATTTTATTTATTTGACAGAGAGAGATCACAAATAGGCAGAGAGGCAGGCAGAGAAAGAGAGGGGGAAGCAGGCTCCCCGCTGAGCAGAGAACCCGATGTGGGACTTGATCCCAGGACCCCGAGATCATGACCCGAGCTGAAGGCAGAGGCTTAACCCTCTGAGCCACCCAGCCATCCCTGTTTTGTTTTGTTTTTAAAGTAAGTTTTTGTTGTTGTTGTTGTTTTAGATTTTATTTATTAATTTGAGAGAGTGAGACAGAGCATGAGAGGGGAGAAGGTCAGAGGGAGAAGCAGACCCCCCATGGAGCTGGGAGCCTGATGCAGGACTCAATCCCAGGACTTCAGGATCATGACCTGAGCCACCCAGGTGCCCTAAAACCACTGTTTTGACCAAAGACATCTCAAGAATTCTTTCTTATTCCTTGGCTCCAGACCCCACCTCTCCAAACAATTGGACATCTAAGTTTTTCCCAGATAAAATAAGGTACTGAAGGACTGATTACCAAACAGAATGTTTATCTGCTTCTGACTTCTTACTGCAAAGAAACTAAAGATACTTGAGTCTGTTGGTAAACATGCTTTGTGCTTTATTAAAAGATTGTTTAAGGGCCTATTTAGCCAGAGCGATTCCATCTCGGTTAAACAGTGATTTTGTTGTTTATGCAATAAAACTTAAACTGACCCTGCCCCCCACCCCCCGGGGAACTTACTTAAAAGTTTGGGAAACCAGTAAAATATGGTCAACCAGTCCCTGATAACAGAGCCCAGAATACAAGGACAAGGCAGGCCAGGTGGGGACATCCAGTCAGTAAAGTTCACCAAAGACTGTGGGCCCTGCCTTTTGGGCACCAATTCTGACCAAGGTGATAGGCTAGTTCAAATAGCTACTATATTGTGAATTGTAATTCAATTGGCCACCTGTGTGTGACCTAGCATGACTATACAACTTTCTCTGTGTGTTACAATCTCATTGGCCACCTGTGTGGCCAGGCTCAACCACGTGGCCTTTGCTCTATAAAAGTTAGTTACTGAGGCTGGGAGGGGTCGCTCTCTCTGTAAGAGGCGGCCTCGACTGGTCGGTTTGATTCTCGATGCTTGGCGCGAAACAGAGATTTGCTTGACCTTTGCTTTGTATCAGTCTCGCTCCTTTGATCACGGACCCTAACAATTGTACTATGGGGGTGCCTGGGTGGCTCAGTGGATTAAGCCTCTGCCTTTGGCTTGGGTCACAATCTCAGGGTCCTGGGATAGAGCCCCATGTCAAGCTCTCTGCTCAGCAGGGAGCCTGATTCCCCCTCTCTCTCTGCCTGCCTCTCTGCCTACTTGCAATCTCTCTGTCTGTCAAATAAATAAATAAAATCTTTTTTAAAAAGATTGTGTTAAATAAAAAAATAAAAAATAAATAAAAAGATTGTGTTATGGAAAAACATGTTTTTAAAAATTGTAAACTGTATCCATCAATTTCAGATAAAAAAAGAATTCAGATATAAAAGATCAGAAATAAATTTCATATATTTCCGATCTCAAAGAATTCTGGTTGTAGCAGTTCACAATTGTTTTCATTGAAGACTATCTATGGTTTCTAAGTTAAAATTCTTCTGCTAAATGAAACAAGATCAGATCAGGAGGGAGATAAACCATAAGAGACTCTTAATCTCACAAAACAAACTGAGGGTTGCTGGGGGGAGGGGGGGTCCTGGGATTGAGCCTCACATCAGGCTCCTTGCTCAGCAGAGACCCTGGTTCTCCCTCTCCTTGTTGGGTCATGGACATTGGAGATGTGGTATGTGGTATGGTGTGTGCTGTGAAGTGTGTAAACCTGGTGACTCACAGACTGTATCCCTGGGGCTAATAATACATTATATGTTAATAAAAAATGAAAAATTAATTTAAAAATTTGAATGAATAGGTTGTAAAGGTTTACAAAGGGAAATCACTGGAAAGGAATTTTGTAAGTGGTTAGGACTAAGTTTGAAATGAATGGATTTTTATTTATTTTTTTTTTAAGATTTTATTTATTTGGGGACGCCTGGGTGGCTCAGTTGGTTAAGCGGCTGCCTTCGGCTCAGGTCATGATCCCAGCATCCTGGGATCGAGTCCCACATCGGGCTCCTTGCTCAGCAGGGAGCCTGCTCCTCCCTCTGCCTCTGCATGCCTCTCTGTCTGCCTGTGCTCTCTCTAACTAATAAATAAATAAAATCTTTAAAATTTAAAAAAATATATATTTTATTTATTTGACAGACAGAGATCACAAGTAGGCAGAGAGGCAGGCAGAGAGAGAGAGAGAGTGAGGAGGAAGCAGGCTCCCCACTGAGCAGAGAGCCCGATGTGGGGCTCGATCCCAGGACCCTGGGAACATGACCTGAGCTGAAGGCAGAGGCTTTAACCCACTGAGCCACCCAGGTGCCCCTGAAATGAATGGATTTTTAAAGTACACTGGTATAAGATTACAATTCTGCTTTTCTTTTTGTTAAAAAGACAAAGTCTTGGATTGTTGATCTGCTTTTTATTTAATTTATTTATTTGACAGAGATATCACAAGCAGGCAGAGCAACAGACAGAGAGGGAGGGAAGCAGGCTCCCTGCTGCACAGAGAGCCCAAGGCGGGGCTTGATCCCAGGACCCTGAGATCCAGACCTGACTGGAAGGCAGGGTCTTAATCCACTGAGCCACCTGGGCACTTCTGCCCATCTGATCTTGATAAGAAAATGTAAACAAAGTTTTTTTTCTCTTTTGTCTGCCGGGAAAACCAAAGTTTCTATGTTTGGTCTTTTTTAGGTCATTGATTACTTAAGATGGTTAAAGCTTCTTAATATTAAAGGAACTAATTTTTGGTAACTATATATCCCTACCTACTTGCCCCTGGGAATTTCTTACTGACACCTCAGTTAAATTAAGTTCTAAGTTTTGTAATGATCCCTAATACTATTTAGGCATGTGCGTTAAATTTTCTGAGGGTTTTAAACAAACTCCCTCAAGATTTAAATTGTAAATGAAGTTTGGTGTTGTTTTTTTGTTTTGTTTTGTTTCTAATTAGGCCTTTTTATTTGGTATGTTGTTACTCCAGAAGCACTGTTAAACAAATGATAAATCTTAGGTTATGATGCTTGGATAAATGCTATAACTATTGTGGAGATTATATGCAGTTCCTAAAATTTATAATACATTTTTGTATAAGGCCATCACTTGATATTCTGATTATTGAAGTGTTATGTGTCACAGAATAACTGGACTTCCTTGTCAGCTACATTATAATGAATTATCAGATCATTAACTAGGTCCATTTTTTAGTCTTTTGTCATTTACAGTTATTGTTCTTAATCTCTCGTGAAACAAATATGTTCAAAGAGATTCATGAAAAGCGCTTCTGACAAAGACAAGTTTTTGAGATCTTTAAAATCATAAAACTAGGGGCGCCTGGGTGGCTCAGTGGGTTAAAGCCTCTGCCTTTGGCTCAGGTCATGATCTCAGGGTCCTGGGATGAGCCCCACATCAGGCTCTCTGCTCAGCAGGGAGCCTGCTGCCTCCTCTCTCTCTTCCTGCTTCTCTGCCTACTTGTGACCTCTGTCAAATAAATATATAAAATCTTAAAAAAAATAAAATAAAATCATAAAACTAGGGGCACCTGGGTGGCTCAGTGGGTTGAGCCTCTGCCTTTGGCTCGGGTGGTGGTCTCAGGGTCCTGGGATCCAGCCCCACATCGGGCTCTCTGCTCAGCGGGGAACCTACCCCACTCCCTCCGCCTCTCTGCCTACTTGTGATCTGTCAAATAAATAAGTAAAATATTTTATTTATTTTTTAAAAGATTTTATTTATTTATTTATTTATTTGACAGAGAGAGAGAGAGAGAGATCACAGGCAGGCAGAGGTGGCGGGTGGGGAGCAGGCTCCCCACTGTCCCCACTGAGCAGAGAGCCCAATTCAGGGCTCGATCCCAGGACCCTGAGATCATGATCTGAGCCGAAGGCAGAGGGTTTAACTCACTGAGGCCACCCAGGCACCCCATAAAATCTTAAAAAAATAATAATAATAATAAAATCATAAAACTAAAATGGGTAAGAATTTCCAGAACTAAATTTTAAAAGCTTCGATCACACTGAACAAGAATTAGTAACGTAGGACTAAATTAACTGAAGAAGATATTATAGTTTTGTGACTCTTGTTTGAAACATTGCTGGTTCTCTAAAGTTTGCTCTTACAGATTAAGGAAACTTCTCAAGATAACTATGACTCACAGAAACATAAAATATTCCTTTGTGAACAATTAAAAATGTTTAACTTTTCTCTCTTCCTGAACCCTCCACAATCCAGGAAACCCTTAATGAATATTCTTTTTTTTTTTAAAGATTTTATTTATTTGTCAGGTAGAGAGCGCAGGAGCGAGCACAGGCAGACAGAGTGGCAGGCAGAGGCAGAGGGAGAAGCAGACTCACTGCTGAGCAAGAAGCCCGATGTGGGACTCGATCCCAGGACGCTGGGATCATGACCTGAGCCGAAGGCAGCCGCCCAACCAACTGAGCCACCCAGGCGTCCCGAATATTCTTTTATCCATAGCAACTACAACTGTTTGAGTAAGTACAGTAAGAATTCTGTTCTTGTAACAGGACACCACTGGAAACATTGGTTATTTTACCAAGGGCCTCTTCTCAAGAGGAATTCACTGACCTATAGATATTGCAGGCATGTCTGATGGCAAGCACTTGGCTTGGCTTCTGGGCCAGAGACACTACTAAAAGTTCAATTGAGATTCCTTATAAAAGTTCTAGCAAAGCAGGTTTCAAAAGATCTGTATAATCAATCACTATTCTTGCAAATTTATGTAAATAATTAGGCCAAGTTTGTTAAAATTAGACTTTTCAAATGAATTAGCCTTGATTTGGCTATCTTTGATAAAAATGGGTGGGATTATAAAGAGAAAATACATTTCAAGAACCCTTTGTCTACAATCAGATTTAGGCACTTGAGACCCAAGACACTAGGTTTATAATTTGCCCCAACTATTACCTTATATTTTTCTTTTGTTTCCATGAAGGTGCCTCTTATTAAGTATGCAATTACTTGCTAAACAAAACAGTATATGATTGCTAACACCATCTACTACACAATTAAAGCCTTAAATGACTCTCAGAATGGCTCTTTAGATGCCCTAACAGCAGCACAAGGAGGTGCCTGTGCCATTATTAAAACAGAATACTGTGTGTACATCCAAGATTTGCTGGAACTCTTCAGAAGGAATCTAGACTGAACTTTTAGTAGCCTCTCTGGACCAGAAGCCAAGCCAAATACTTATCATCAGACATGCCTGCAGTACCTGTATATTTGGACAAATTCCTCTTTCTGAGGTCCCTAAAATATCCTGAGGTTCTTGTACCTGCCAGGAAATGAGAGTCGTTACTCACCTGGTGAGGCTGCTGGGAACTCTGTAAGGAAGGTATCAGGCCAACATTTCAAAGGTGCATTATGGCTCCAGGTTTCATAATGTCATGCTTAGTTCCTTAAAGCTGTCTGGTCATGGGGTGCCTGGATGGCTCAGTGGGTTAAAGCCTCTGCCTTCAGCTCAGGTCATGATCCCAGGGTCCTGAGATGGAGCCCTGCATCAGGCTGCTCAGCAGGGAGCCTGCTTCCCCCTTCTCTCTCTGCCTGCCTCTCTGCCTACTTGTGATC